>JAVSBS010026835.1:11482-40043 GCA_033124195.1 Coracias cyanogaster | reverse complement strand
CTCAGGTTCTGGCCCCCTTCTTCCGGGTCACCTCCCTCTCCATTGAACTCTATGGGAGTGGGTACCACAGTCTCTAGATTTGCTTAGCCCTAATTGGCGAGTTCACCTGCTACATTTGCCGGTGGGCACCTCCTAGGTTCTGCCCTCGATTCGTGGCTCGCCCCTAAAGTTGCTGGCATGAGTGAGTGTTTGCAGTAAAAACTGAAAACCTTGGTTTGCTGTATGCAGTGTTGTAGACAATTTTATTTTAGGACATTGCATCTTCAGAGAAGAAAAAATATCTTTGGTGCCTCATGTTTTGTGGCTGCTTTTTGAAGTTGCAAATAATGCAAAATCACTTAATCAAAAATGAAATGTGTGACGAGAGGGAGATAATTTCCTGCCACTCTACCTTGTGAAAGCAAACAATGAACTGTTACTCGTGGTCCACAAGTCATGTTTCTAGAACCATGTTTGCTATATCACAATTTAAGTATTTTTTAAAATGATAATGTTATGAGCCACTTTGAAGTGATTTATATGCTTTTTACATTATTTGAAAACATAAATTTTGCTGATTATCTTCATTTTGCCTCTGTCTGCCCACCAGTTTCATATTCATTTAATTGAGACAACGCTGAGCAGCTACATGTGGGATTTATACTTTCCGTGAAAGCAAAAGTTATTCATGTGCTTATTTTATTAAAGAACCTAGTATAAGAAATTTTCATCAAATAGTAGCTGAAGTACTCCTACATGTTACCGTGTGCCTGTAGAAAGTGTATGGCTCTCAGTTATCTGAATTAAAACTGCTTTGTGTGTTAATTCAAGTATTGTGTAGATAGAGTGAGCGCTGGACTTTTAAAATGTGTTATATCTTCTACAAATGAAGGGAAATGCATATTTCTCTCTGCCCATAGCCTTTTATGTCATAAGGCCTTTTAATAATCTAAATAATTCAGACAGTCCTTTCTAAAGGGAGGAGTTTAAGATTCTTTTATATATTTCTATTTTTATTGTATTTCTCTTAGCTATATTAATATGAAAATGGTTTTCTGATACTTTCCATTTTTTCGCTTGGATTCATATGCTTAGTGTTGTGGCTGGCTTCAGAGGAACTAGTTCTCGTAGTGAAGGTGTGCATCAGTGTTAGCATTTTCAGGATATGAGCCTTTCTGCTGGGGACAGGATATTGTCATTATTATGATGGCATTACTTCAATAGGAGACTTTGATGAATCTGTTCACAGTGGTAAAACTGATTTTTAGGTTTTGTCTCCATAGGAAAGTTAGTATAGAATAAGCTATAATATAAATTTATGATCTAGTGACTCAGTGCTTGCCAGTGCTTTGCAAAGCTGCTCAAGCTAGATGGGAATCAGACCCTGGAGGCAGTGTAGCTGGGTGAGTGCAGTGCAGTGCTGTGCCTAAGCTAATTAGCCCTACTGAGAAGCAGGATGTGTTATGGAAGAGAGTTACGTTAATATGGACATACTTCTCAGCTATCCGAAACAGACAAATCAGAACTGGCATTCAATGGCAATAGGTTGCAATGCACTAGTTTATTCATGTTGTAACTCTCTGTGGTCCTTTATAGGTCATTCAGACAAGGAATTAATGCACGGTAACTAACAAAGTATTAATTCACAACTTTGCATGCTCTGCAATACTCTCAGATCCAAGTACAGAATCAGGACACAAACAGAATTTGATGTTGCTATATCACAAGCTATTCTATGGGGACATATTATTCAATTACCAGCCAAGAATCTAGTACAGATTTATAAGAAAGGGATTGAAAAAAAATCAAAGATCTATAGTAGTTAAGAGGTGGAAAAAATGTCCAAATCATTTGCCCCTCCAAATTTCTGAAGTAACTTAGTCTCTATTTTCTGGAGTGACAAGAATTTCCAGGTACCTAGACTAAGAAGCCTGATTTTCCAGATGGAGTGAGCTGTAATGGCCCTCCTAGTGCCTCACTTTGGTCAAGAAGAGTTCATTAATCTCTGAGGAATAAAATGTCATCAAAGTCACTAGAATTAGGAATGTGTTTATGAGAAAAATAAAAAATCCAACTAATTCTGTAGCATTTACCAATTTAAAATAAGTGACACTCAAATACAAAGACTGTGTTCAGAAGGGAATATAATACAGTGAGCTGATGCATTAATGCAAGCTGTGCCCTGTGTCAAGAAAGGTGATTTCAGAACAAAACAACATATTGTCACATAATCAAGTCAGTAATATCAGAAAGTCAACTTACTTTATTTGTATATGCACACATATGCATATGTCTTCCTCAGCTCCCATGAGCTGAAGTCTGCCAATTTTTTCTTTAAATGATTTTAGGAAGGACTGGATGAAAAGTATACATATTCTATGTGCTTTGCACACCCCAGACACTAAGTGCAGGTGGTGTGGCTAGGTATCATGAAATACATAGCCTAAAATTGCTTTAATAGGCTTGAGATCCCACTGTCAAAATTCTTTGCAGACCTCACTCAGTTTTCTTTAAATATATTTTCTACTTTTTCTGAATAAACTCCCATCTACCTTCTCAGAATGAAAGTTAATTAACTACACCTCTGGAAATAATTACTCATTTTTTATGTGTCTAGCATTCTGCCATGAGATTCATAATATAAGTTATCAATAAAAGGTTTATGATTTGGGTTTGGAAGGAGGAAAATAAACCCAGATACTCTTTCACAGGATGCAGACATCTTTAAAGCCCGAAGGTTTTTTCTAGTCCTACTTATTGTTATAACTCTGTCATTGACTGAATAGTCTGCTCATGCTTCTTCAGTTACTCTCTCAAAATATTCCCTCAGAATTTGCTGGCCCAAGTTTGATTTTTAGATCACTTGTGAACCGTCGCTAATTGTAGGTCTAATGTTAAGAGTCCCAGTAGCAACTGAAAACCCCTTAAAGGAATGGATTGCTGAAGCATGTAGGTCAGCAGCATTAGTTTCCTTTATCTAGCCAAGATATCTTCTTTACTTCTAGCATTTACAAATGTCAGACCAAATCACTGTAGTAACACTGGGAACCAAATATCTAACTAGTGGCATTTTTGCAGGCTTCAGTCAAGCTTTCTTTAAAAGAAAAAGTCAAAGCTTTCCTTTAAAATTTACTGCTACCTTCATTTCAGAAAAAAAAAAACCTTTCTTAATGAAGAAATCTACTGAGAGTTTTATCTTGGGCTTCTACCATTTATTCTTTGAAATATATGCTGAATCTGCTACACTCAAATTTGAGATACTAGTTGTATCAATATGGACCCATGGTTTCAAGCCTTTAGATATGCAAATTGTGTTTCTGTAACGAACAAAACCTTAGAGACCATGCTGTTGTGGTTCCACAGAGCCTTTATTGCGCCTCATCATTATGCTAAATTAATACAAATTTCCTGTGTGTCCAGAATTCAAAGTCAATCAAATGGCTTAATCTCTGAGGATATGGGATAAAAATGCTATTATTACAGTTTGGAAGAAGGTGAGGAATTACCTTTAAAAGCATCCAGGCTATATGCTAGGACAGCAACTCTGAAACACGGGCCTGTTACGAACTGCATCTTAACTGAGCATGAACTTACAGACTGCCTCCTGCCCTACTTTTGATTGCACAAACCAAATCCCCACATTTGTATGATGCATTTTTGGCAACATCAGTAGATGGCTCTGTGGAGAAGCAGTATTAGAAAGGTATTTGTGATTTGTTACTGTTCTCTAATGCACTGAATGTTTTGACTTTTTATTTTTAAAAGTTAATCACAGTGTTTACTTTTTGTTTGTTTCATCTTTTTCCCCATATGCTTTGTTTTTCTTAGCTAGAATCCACAAGATGAATCAGTGCCAAGTGTCCAGTGAGTTTTCTGAGGCATATTAGCACATGATATGCAGCTCTTGAGGTCCACAATCTGTGGTTTAAAAACTTGTGCATTAGCAGATCCAAATGGGCTTTGGAAAATATCTCTAAAAATGATGATACTGTCATGATATTTAGGATTCGTACTTTAAAGATGCCGAAGCTATTTAACCAATCAGGTTGACTAAATCATTATCCTAATTCTTCTTTGAAGGAATAGATGTCATCTTACTGTGCAGAAGTGGTAATGGGTAACTCCATTGTTGATACTATGTTTGTGAGGATTTTTTGGATATCCGGTTTCCGAAGAATTTTGAAAATTTCTCATGCCTCCAACATGAGATGTGATTTTACTTTGGAAGGCAAGGAAGGACAAAATAGTCACTTGAGGTTCTTTCTAATCCTATTTTCTTTAACTTCCCCAAATAAATGCCACCAACAGTTTGAGTCCCAACCCTGACATAATGCTGATGGGACAAGCCTGCATTGTGGCAAGCCTCTTGGTGCACAATGCCTGTGTAGGTTTTTCTACTTCAAGACTAGTAACTCAAATACTTACAGAGAAGGGAAAATGGGGCCTGTCCAGAAAATTGAAGAATGCCTGCTTTCATTTGTATTCTTCTTTGCATGGGACCTCTACCTTCCAAAAGCCTTTCTGCCTTCCTTTCAGCCTTCCAGAAGTTCAAGTTGATCTGGTGCAGTGCTAACAAAAAGGCAAGTGAAATACAGCCTTTGCAGTTGTATAAGCCATAAGCAGTGAAAGCTGACCTTGAAATGATATTTGCATTGAAGACTCTGATATGCGCTTTGTGAGGAGTGACCTCAACCTCAGGTTCAGATGTTTTTTTGGGGATCTGGTCTGCTTGAATTTATTTTAAGTGGATTTCTTTCCTGGTTGTTTGAATGTTAGCAACCTCACAAAAAAAAAGAAAGCAAGCAAGCAAAATAAAAACAAACAAAAAAAAAACCCAAACAAAAAAAAAAACCCAACATACAAAAGAGCATTTCCATTCCTATCCAAGTCTGTTTAGGCTAATTTCCTCTTTCTGACAGTAACTGAGAGGAAAAAGCTCCAGGTATGGTACAAACATAGGGCAAGCATAGGTATTTGCCCAGAACACTCTCCAGCCTAGCATGGTTTGTGATTCGGGGATTTCCTGATCTGGAAGCGATCTCTCTATATTTAATTGCTCTCAGTAGGTTTTCCCCCTCTGAAATTCTTCATTCACTTGTATAGATTATACAACATAACTCAAAGAGCAAGAGAGACATCACAAGATAATGTGAGATAACTATTTCTTATCACCTAGTGGCTATTGGATTAAACAAGTCTTCTAAAACCAGAAAATATGCTGTGATAGGTAGTAATTTCAGCATACCTGAAATGTCCTGGTTTTCATCAATAAATGTCTCCTCTGAAAAGATCACAAGAATTATCTAAAAAGCAGCTTCCACAACTATCTTGGGTCAAGTTTAAGGAGAAGAAGAAAAATCATAATCAGTTAAGTTTTCTTCATTGTCCAGAAGTAGTTTCTGTCATCCGGGATGATCTGGCATAATTATTTTCCTGAAGTTAAAGTTGTAGCCATGTAAACCTCCCGGGCTTTGACTGGTTAGTTGACTAGTTGTCACACCTCTGGAACCCAGTATTAGATGTTATTACATGCAGGGCCTATGAAGGGTTGTGTATGTTCAATGTGTACAGGAAGACGTGTCTTCAGGACTGTACTTGTAGAAGCATGCTGTTTGCTGACAGGTTTGAATCTTACCCATGTTAGTCACTGACAGTTTAGTTCTTTGGGATGCTTTGTTTAATCTCTGTTTTTCCCCTCTGCAGTTAAATCACTCAGAATAGAAACTGAAAGAACTGACAAATACTGAAAACTCAGAATTGTGTTGGAAGGGAAAAAAAAAACAAGAAAAGCCAAGACTGACTATTTATGGCTCTTGTTTCCCAACAAAGTGTATCTAAAAGCCATTGTCTCAGGGTTCAGAGACAGCTAAATGATTGATTTCACATAAAATATTTGTTGTTCTAATTACAGTATCATCTGGGTCATTGGCAACAAACAGATGCAAAAACAGCCTTTACATACCATCTTGAAAAACTTATTATTTGCTTAGTGTGCTTTATAATCTAAAGCATATGGCTTTGCATAGAACTGCAGTATCCAAAATGAAGCCATAAGTAATGAATCACTGGGTGGAAGAAAATGCATTGCTTCTGTTAGGAGTTCTTTCAGTGTGTGTATTCAAATGGTTCTATTTAGGGTTATAAACAAAAGGCTATGCTCACAGTTTTAGCAGTATGTTACGGATTCTGGGATGCACATGACATCAAAGAGGCTACACTAATTTCCCTAGCAGTCTATGGCTCTTGGCACTATGAGAGCACACTCCATCTGAATAAACAGAATTCTAGTTCACCACAGTTCTGTGTGGGATCTGAGGTGATCATGAAGCCTGGCTTTGTTTTATTTTAAATCTTTCTACTGTAGGGTTTTTTACCCCTCCAGATACTCTGTTTTTAGTGAATCTGGCAACTACATTTGGAGCTATAGACTTAGACTAAAAAGCACTTAGCACTGAAAATAATTAAATCTAACTTATTATTCCTACCTACCAAATCCAAGTAAGAGCCCTAGAGTTGCAGGATTTGCTAAGGATTAATAATGCTTTTAAGCATTAATTTTTTTTTTTAAGTAGTTAACGTCCTTTCCCGTAGTGACACTTATGTGAAGCTCTAGTAAGATATTTTGTGAGAGTTAGCAAGGGCTGAGGCCTTGTAACTCCTCAAGGGATGTCTGATTTGTTGTTCTTTCCATGCTTGCTTGTCACTAGCAGCATGAAGAGCAGCAGCCCCTATAAATATTCCTTGACACTCTTCTGTAAAGGAAGAGAATGAGGGAATTTGGTGGAAAGAATGGTTCCCGTCATATTATATCTCATTATACCAACAGAATGGATGACCTTTATGAGCATTTGCAGAACTCTGAAGCTACTGCTAGGTAAGCATGAAGTATCCTGGAGAGAATTAAAATTGTTAATAGTATTAAATATGCAAATATGCCTCCAGGCTCCTGATATTAGATTAATCAAATAGATAGATTAATCAAATCCTCTGATGCCAGAACTTCGGTTCTGCTGCTTCACTATTAATGGTTGTTTATTCCCTTTTCTTCTCTTCCTTAGTTTCTCAGTGTTTTACTTCATTGTTTCATTTTTTGGTCTTTTTCCTGTTCATTTCTCTTTCTTGTCATTTTCTTTTACCCCTCTTAGAAGGGAAAGAGACCATATCTCGTTACCTAAGTCACCAGGTAGTTTTGCTCTTTATTGTCTCCTACCCTATGTTGTCTCTTGGTGTGGGTTTGCCTGTACTGAGATTAAAATCTTTCAGAGACAGCATGTTTATGTTCTATCAGCCTCCAGCATTTTTGCAGAACTACCATAATACAATTAAATTTGTAGTGTGTATCATAGACCTGATAACTTCATTACTCCCAAATGAAGCTACAGATTATTCTAGAGTATTTGCTCTGTGAAGCCTCTTAGACCTGTTACCTTGTCCTTGCTTCTGATGCATTTATAGTTGGTAACATTTAACAGGCAGCGTACAAAGAACCTGTGATGTGGGCCCGGTATCTTTTAACGTGTGCTTATACTGAAGTCACCCTGGCCACAGTTTAGTATGGGGATATGCAAAATAGTTCCGCATTAACTGGTTTGAGTGTGGCAGCCAGGCCGGAGCAGCAGGAGCTCAGTGGGGGCTAACTGCCTGAGTATTCGCTCTGCTTCTCAGGCAGGTTTTTCATTTTACTCCCATTTTGCACTTATGGTGTAACACAAAATTGTGCAAATGGTGGAGATCATGGGAATGAGAAAGGGAGGAAAATATGTTTGTACGAGCATGCATGGCCGAACAGAATGTGCCCTTTGTAAATCTCTCTCTTTTTTTAAAGTAAAGCTTAAATAATTAAAATTAAAAAGCCTGGTTCATTTACAGCATCTTTTACTGCATAAGTGACATTCCATCACTCCCATTTAACATTGATATGAGGGAGACCAAAATCAATAGCCCCTTGAGTCCTCTGCTCGAACAGACTTGTATGACACAGAAGAAAATGTAGCTGTTCCTTGAAATCAACATGCTGCACATAATTATCCACTTAGCATCCAGTCCAGGAGGATGATGTATATTATCATTGCCTGTGAGGTCATTTCTGCATTTGCCTTAGACTTTAAGAGAAAAAGTGAAGTTAACTTGCTGCCTTGAAAAATGATTCAAATCTGGTAAAGCTTGAAAACATCAAAATACATATAAATTATCAAAGGAGAACAAAGACAAGTTTTTCCACAAAAGTCATCTCCCCAGGCTATAACAATGCTTTACATAGGCATGATCAATATCCAGACTTGAGAACCAAAGTCTTTTGGAATAAATTAGACTGGTAGGAAAAGAAACAAACAAAGAACAAATTAACATGATTTTAAACATTGCTTAAATTTTCATGAATGTAGACCTTGAGATGTTATGATGAGATCCCATGAGTCTGTGCTAATATTTGCTTATAATTAAGAGTTGCACTTTCATGTTTCATCTGATATTATAGATTGGAAATCAGCCACATGCTTACTATTTTTCTTGGTCATACTGATTTATCTACTTTATTTGCTTCCCCTGTTGATAATATATATGATCTCCTAAAAGGCCCCATTAACTTTACTTTATCAAGCTGCCCCTTCTCCTACTTAAAAGCTCCCTGAGTAATTAGAGAAGGACTACCCTTACTGTGATATTAGGTTTGTGTTCACCTGTAACAGAAAGAGACAAGACTAACCCCTTCCATACGTGCTTTGGGTAAATGGCTTCAAAAGGAAAATGAATGTACTCAGCTCCACCCTTCACAATGTGTCATAATGGATGGAGTCCCTTCAGCAAGGGAATCAGCAATGCAGTCTGCTTTGTGGCACTGACACATGGGCCAAGATCCATTCTGTGCATTCCTTGCTAAAATTAAGATGTGATCCAGAGCTTAGATCCCCTCTTTGCTGCACCAACCTTAAAACAATCTGACTCACATCAGTGGGTTTCACAAGTTCTAAATGCAGTTGTAGCTGCCTCATCACCACTTTCTCTGCAGAATTCTCCATATAGGAAAAATTAGCAATGTTTGGTGAGGTTATCAGTATCAAGGGAATTTTGAAGCAAGTGGTTAATCATGAACAGTTTATGAAGATGCTAGCTTATACCAGAGAGCAAAATCCAATTATTCTCAGTTCCTCTGAAGAGTGTGCCCAGTGCACAGTCCCTGAGTTTTCAATACCAAGATAAGCAGGACAGACAGGACATCTAAGATGATATCTTGACTGAGTATCGGGTGAAGTCACCTCACTCATGGGGAGTCATTACAAAAATATATTTTTGCAGGTACTGTTTTGAAACTATTGGTCAGAGCCAAAATCCTAGATGCAAAAGTCCTTCTGTCAGTGCTAAAGAGCATTTTGAAGTCTTTTGTTAAATCCTACTGTTTGTCAGTTTGTGCATTTCTGAGAGTCCTTTGCAGCTTATGGAAAGGATGGATTTTTAAACAGAAAAATCATTTAAATAAGATATGGCATAAGAAATGTGCTAATCATCTCCAAGCCAAGAGATGTCATTAAAAGTGTCAGTATGATGGATGTGATGGCTAACTGAAAAAATATATTTCCACTTCACCATAAGAAAGCAAAGAAGAATAATCACATGGAAATTCAGAGGTGAAAGTATATCATAGAAATCAAAAGATCAATACAAAGTCAGACTCATGAGAAAAGTCAGATGAGAAAAATTAATTAATATTAAGCTGGAAGTGATCTATGTCATATCTCGAATAGTTTTTATCTTGAGCCAAAACATACCTTTTCTAACAGCTTCCAATCTCAACCTGGGCTTCTATCATACTGCTAAATATGATCTAAATAAGTCTCCTGACTGACTGCCTTCACTATGTGCTGCATTTCTGGTCCAAAAGTTTCTTCCACTTCTGCCATTAGACAGTTCAGACTTTTGTTTCCAGAGGTGAAAAACCCTCCACCTTCTATACGGGAGTTTAGACTTGCTTCAAATAACCTCTTAACCTTCTTTTGAAAAAAATCAAATAGAAGAAGAGTCTTAAATTTCTCACCATATGGTAGGTTTTCTAGATTTCAGATTGTTCTTGTTCTCAAAAAATTCTGCAGTTTACAGAACCCACTTTAAAATAATTCTACACTCAATGATAAAACTGTTTTCCTCTTTCTATTGAGTAGTACTCTTCTTTGAACCCAGTTTACTTCATATTCAGCAGAATATTTGTGAAGATTCCCAAGTCTCTCTTAGAGACACTGCTTTCCAACTATACAATGCCCTGTTCTTAAAAAGTAACTCAAATGTTTGATTTTGCATTCAGTAGAAAACACACATCTTAATCTGTCTGAGCACTGAGGTCCTGGTCTCTTGGCTTGGGTCTTACGTATCAGAAAAATAAAAAGGATAACCAATAGTGCTAATAGAGGAGTAGACAAAAATACCATTGGTTTGTTTACTCATAAATACTTTATATTCCAACAGATTTACCAATTTGCCAGTTTCTTGTTGCCTTCACTGTAGGCAACATCAGTTTTGTGGTAGCTTTTGCAAAGCAGCCACATGAGCCTACTCACCCATGTGTATCACCCTCTCTGGGTTTGAGCAAGGCAAGGAGGCGGCTGCCCGGAACCTCAGCCACCCTACACTTGCTAGATCAGCTGACATAGTGCACCTGGCAGAAAGCATTTTGCTCACTCTGTATTATTTCTGCATTGCAGTAAGGAATTTACCAATAAAGAAATGGTAACCTAAGGAATTTCTGCGCTTAGAGTTACAAAGGAAAGGTTTTCTTCCAGACAAAAGGGGGCCAGATCTCTCACTTTAAAAATGGTGCTAAAGGACAACCTGAAGGAAGAGCATGTCCTCACTCTCTCAGCCAGTCTCTAAATTTGTAGCAAACTTGGGAGCCTAGACGTGCCAGAGGCACTTGGCATAATTTGTGCAGACAATACTCTGTTAATGATACTGATGCTGCTGCTTATGCTGTTAAAATAACAAGTGACTTTCCTCTTACTGGTGGCTTTAAGTTTGTTGTCAAAACAAAATATTCTAGAACAGCATTTAAAACACCTATTCTACTGCTGAGTGTTGAGCACATGTTAATATCATTGTCTCCAGATATGGTAGTTTATGATAAATGTTACCAGATTTTGTACTGTTCGTGTAGTATGCTACTAAACACTAAGACAAATGGGCCCACCAAAGGGGTATTTCCTTTGAAGGACACAAGCTGCAGACCACCCATAGAATATACAGAAATAAGTGTCAGGATAAAAAGCTAGAGCAAAATATTAGTGTCTCGGAATCCTAATAAATAAAAGACATCTTTCAAGCGAAGACTCTGCATATCGGTGTTTTGAAAAAATAATGTGAAGGCCACGACAGCATCTGGGGGAAAGGGTAAAAAGAATACCCCATCATACTATTGTACTGTTTGAAAACTTCTGAATATTTGTGTGCTGTTTTTACTTCTGGCAAGCTGCAGAGAGATATTTGAAATTACGGAGAACTGTGAGGACCTGAGTTTTCATTCATACCAGTCTCTTGCTAGAATAAAGAAGTTGTGGAGAGGTATTCAGGAACTACATTGCTATAAAAAGGAACTCATATGGTCTTGCAACTGAAAACCTGGCTTGCAAAAATTGCTGTCCCTGCTGTCCTAAGACAGAAAGCTCTTCAGATCAGTTTGAGTAGCTTTCAGAGCAAACAGAGAGTAGAACGTAGTTATGGCAGGTCTTCCACAAAACTTCCAGAGACTTCAGAGAGAACAAAATTACACCTATGTCCTGTCTAAATATTAGAGAAAAACTTTCTAAAGACATAGATATTACTTGGGCACCCAATTTCCCCAGAAGTGTTTTCTCGAACAGTTTCTGCCTTGTCTGGTTATATACAGTACAGGTAAGTAGCAAAGGTTCAGGCTCAGCCATCACAGTGTCTTTAGCAAAAACATAAAGGTTTACTGAACTTGAAAGTGTAAAGCAATGAAGCTTTGGGCATTATAATTAGCAAGCAGCATTGATAATATTATTTTTTAAAGTTATTTTGTATTACTGGAGAAATGTAACCTTTCTATAAAATCATTTTTCTGAATTGTAGACCCAGCTCTGCAGTTGTTTCCCTGGTGGCCGTTTAACCCACCATCCCTCCCAGGTGTTGTGAGGCAACATGACAGTTGGCACAAAGCAAGTGCTCCCCTCCCACACAGACACTGCAGTCCCACACTGAGAGGATACTAATATTTTTCAAATTTTACTGTTGAGAGGAGAAAGCCAGTGAAAGAGAGAAAATCTCCCAGAACAGCCAGTAATTTGGCTGAAAAGGCCAAAGTTCAGCCATCTCCTCTACCCCACTCTGTAATTACAGAAAAGTACAATAGCTGCAAACTCTAAGACTGGGCATATAATACACCTCCTTTGTAATATTACCTGCTCCTTAAGGCCAGATCTTACAAATGGATTTGTGAGATTAGAGCCCTGCATCCGCACAAGCCATATTGACTTCAGTTTTGCAGTGTTTAAAGGAACTCATGCGCTACTTGATCTTTGTGCTGATCTTTTGTATCAGAGCAAGTTTCTCGTGTAGGACAGAATGCAGATGTTTTAAGATGTGTATTTTTCTTTCAGTGCCACCAAAAACTAGTTTTATTCATACTGTCACTAAAATAATTTTTAACAGGGAGACACCAGAAAAGTCAAAGGCATTGGGAGAATTATTTGAAAAGTAAATGACCCTTCCTTACCCCCCACTGTGTCTTTTAGTAACCAAGTTATTCTGATTTATCATGACAATAGTTGTCCTGGTAATCAAGAAGATGTGCCAAAGAAAATGCCTGGTAAAATAGAGTACAGCACACCATAATGTCTTTTTTCGTTAACACACACACACAAAAAAGGAATAAAAAGGCTGTTTCTTTTCAAAATCTACCCCTTCTGAAATATTTCCTTCATCTTTAAACTCTGTTTTCCAGATGACTTTAAGCAACTGTTACTTTATAGCACATCACAAATTATATTAAGAAAGCATAACTCCAAACCAGTCCGATTACTCTGATTAAACAGAGAGCCATGTCAAGAAGGTAGCCTTTTTGTATAATAAAAATGGGTATAATAGACTAAGACTCATCAGTTAAAAGGCTTTATTACTGTCTACTGTAGAAAAACGGTTTTGCTGCTGCTGAATGATATATCCCTAGCTAGTCACAATATACCTCATTTCCTGCTTAGATAACAGACGATAATAAGATAAGTATGAAAGGAATAAGGAGCTGTGTGATATAGATATATGGAAGAATAAAAAATGTTGTAAAAGTGAAGTTCTGCTTAAACACTTGTGTTTGAACTGAGTTTCAAAAGAGAAACCAAATCTCCCCAAGTTTCTCTGTACTCACTTTGGATAGGACAGAGTTGATAATAAATCCAGGACCAAACAGGACAGAAGAAAAGACTGTTTACAGACTAAAGTACGCTAAGACGTTCACAGCACCTGGCACAGCTTAAAACTAAATTGTGTTATCTTACTGTAGGTTCAGAAAACTGTCTTGAACAGAAGCTGAGAACACCTCGTCGACGATGTCAGCAGCCCAAAATGCTGAATAGCCCTGAGGACAACATGTACTATAACCAGTTAAACGTGAGTTCAAAGTGGCAATAAAGCTGTTTTACTGGCTTTGTTTCCAGTTAATAATTCTGTTATTAATACCTGTTTCAGCCCCTCCAGCCCCACCCCCACGTTCTTCTGCTCTCGTCTTGAACATGTGCTTATGCTCTTTATCTGTTGCTTTCATGTCAGGATGTCTGCCTTCACGGTGAATAATTGATGTGGTTTATCAAAGACGAGCAAGATGCATGCTTCATCAGGCTCACTTGAGCCCTTTGATCAAAAAAATTATGCTGTGACTTCTGATATTATCAGCATCTGCTTGCATTCAACACAAAATCACTTTGAATTAAAAATTAACGACTTGCTGCTTTGCTTTGACTGTGTGTTCTTGGCCCTCTCCACAGGGAACTCTAGAATATCAAGGGAGCAAGAGGAAGCCAAGAAAACTTGGGTAAATATCTATCTTCTTAGTTCTAAGCAACTGTAAACAGGAGAAGTCCTTTGTGATATTACAGAATATGCAAAACTTTCTAGAGAGGTTTCTAAAAATAAACAATTAACATATTTCTGTGTATTGACATTGGACATTTTCTGTGGAAGCAAATTTAAAACTTGCATGTACTGCTGTCTGCAGACACTAGAACTGATTCTTACAAAATACGTTCCCCAGCTCTCTCTGAGTACTACTGCTGCAAAAAAAATAGCTTTCTTCATATTTTTAAGTGCATTTAGCACTAGGGAAAGGTGCCAGATGAAGGGTATTGAAACTGAAGTTCTCTGACCTAGAACACGGACAGAAGCCCTGCCAGCTTTGCAGCAGCACACTCCCTTGAAGCCCTCCTAAGGGAGCACATTTTAAGAGCTGACAGGGAGGCCAGTCAGCCCCAAAGGGAGTTGCTCCTTCTCCATTGAACTGAGTCAGTTCTCATTGCCACCTAAGCAGTTATCACCTGGTGACAGGTAGAAATCACTGAAAAGAATTTACAAAGCCCAGGCTGGCTACTATACAATTGCCAAAATATTTCATTGACTGATCACATGGATGAGAAAGAACTGATGGATTCTTGGCCTTGTAAATGCATCTACCCCAAATATATACAAGAACTTTCTGATTGTTTCTTCTGTTTTTAATTAACCTTCTGAATATAACTGTATGAATAAGAGGTCTTTGAGTTAAGGTTAAAGCCCAAAATTTTGCACGACTGCACTAGATTTGGTTTCTTTTATCTCCCTCTGTAGTTTAGAAAAGTCTGTATTCCTGTTCAGGGAATAGTAACACTAACATGGGACTGCAGTGCTCATCATACATCACAGGAAAATTAAAAGCCCTTGATGTCAATAGGGCTTTCCCCCCAAATTGGTGATGTCATCTTTGGCCCGTATTCACAGCAAAACATCAGCTGAAATATGTTATCAAAATCATACCCTACTTGGGGAACACACACAGACAGAAAAGCTACATTGCTCAAATGAAATGCCCATTTAAAGCAAATAGTTGCTCTATCATTCTGTACAGCCAAACTGAAAGACTATATTGCATTTCAGCATCCTCACAGTATAATAATTTAAAAGTATGTACAAAACCTATACGTTTCTTGTCAATCCTTTTTTTTTTCTTTCTTGTATTAGCACTCTTTATTTTCACATCCACAGAGAAGTTTGCATTTCTGAAGATACTGACAGATTTAATTTTTTAACTTAATAAATGTTTTTTGTTTTCTTTCAAGCCAAATCAAAGTGCTGGATGGAGAGGATGAGTATTACAAATCATTGTCAGCTGTTGAATCTATCCCTGAAGATGACAGCTTTCTCAGTTCCCCATCTCCTCCTCCTTCAAAAGGTGTGTCTTTCACTTTAAGCTGAGCCTCACTTACTCTGTTGACTAATACTGGTAAGAGTATTTTCATGCTGGTCATCTCCTTGAATTAACTCTGTGCATATTTATTTATATAATATATTAAAAAACACAGTTTCAGCTAGTAACTTTCAATAATTTAGACCTGGTTTTGCAGCTGTAAGTTGTCCCATTTAGCTGTATTTCTATTAGCAGTTCCAGTGAAGGGAACCAGCGCTACCTGTATGTGTTGATGTCAGCAACAGACACTTTTCTTTAGCAGCAAGGTTAGTTTATACAGTTCCGACCCCTTCTTCACTGTTCTCCCCCCCGGCTGCTGTTCCCACCCTGTGCCGTCCCTTCTGTTGTGCTGGCACAACTGCTGGTAGAGCTGTGTGAAAAATAAGATCACAGAACAAAACTAGACAGAAACACTAAAACTAGTTAGAAAACTAAACAGAACTCTGTACTAAAAATTTTAATTTGAGGTCATAGTGAAAATGTTTTCTATTTCATTAGACTGGTATTAAGCATCATCTTTAAAACTTTCTGTGCTGTGTATGGCTTTTAACACCACAAAAAATGTACACAGTAAAATAATCTAAAATAATAATTGTGTCTCAATTTATTTTGTAAATATTTTTCTTATAAAGTATTAGTTTACCAGAAGTTTAACTTGAAGAATTGTTTCAAATATAAGAAGCAAAACAGTTTTAAAGCTAACATATCACACAGTGCTTCATATAGTCCTTGTGACTGAAACAATCATTATGACTAGTTATTCTTGTTATCCGTGCAAGTATTTAACTTCTTTCTTAATCTGTATCTCTGGGCTCCAGTGATTCCTACATTTTCACAGCCCTCTTATATGCATCAGGGAAAAAAATGTCACCTCCAAATTTTTCTGCTTGCTTTTCACTTTCTTTCCAAATCCTTAATGAAGCAATATGTAACTTTCTGTGGAACACCGAGATGCTTTACTGGTAACCATTTCCATGCCAGAAGCTGACCATTTCATCTTACTCTTTACTTTCCCTTTCTGAGCCACAGTTTTATCTGTGACAATTCTTTGCTTCTTTTGCATACAAGCTTTTGTTAAAAAAAAAACTTTTGGAAATAAAACATTCATGTGTACCGCCTTACGATTTTGCTCAATTTTGGTTTTTTTCAGAAACCATGCTGCTTAAATCTGACCATGTATTATAAAGACCTAATTATGATCCTTGCATTTCTCTTCCCTCCAGTGGGTTGATCCTGATCTGTGCTAACAAGCTTTCTTCCCTGTTCGGTTTACACCTGTTCCTTAAGCTACAGAATTTCTTACAATTGGGGTTCACTGGCATGGTCTTTTTGACCACAGAACAAGGAAAGATGGCATGAGAAATAAGACCCAAGAGCAATCAGGGCATCCCTAAGCCAGAATAGGGTTTGAAAGGAGAAAAGGTAATAAAATGGATAGTACAGCAAAAGCTTTGTCTCTTCTAATAAATAGAGAAATTAAGTCAGGCAGGGGAGACAAGGATGAGAGAAGGATTCAGCTGTTCCAGGAAGAACAATCTTTCATTCATTCTTACCTGAAATGTGATGGAAAGTTGAAACTAAAAGTTAAAGTCTTGCCGGAGATTGAAGTCCTTCAGTTCACTCCTCATTCTCCTCTCTGTACATCTGAGGAGATGTACTTTAAAGGTACTTTGAAGCACTTAAAATTTAGGGACTCCTTAAGCAACAGAGAATTGGTGAGCAGGTGCAGATGAACCTATAATATTCAAATATTTAGTTCAAATATGAATGGAAACTAATACGAATGCATATGTGCAGGTCAGTTTCTTTACATTTCTTACAATGTAACAAGAGTGAGTATTTGTTATGATACCTCATCAAAAACAACATATAACTTTTCTTTTCCTATGCAATGTATAAGTTCTCCATTAATTTGTAACATATCTGGATAGAAAATAAAATTTTAGAAGAGTCAAATTACTTACTCCACTCTCATGGGGTTCTAGCAATTTCAAGGCTTTGCAGTTCTGTCCTTCCTTTTTGAAAACTGGGAAAATAAAGTTCTATTATTTCTGCAATTCACATCATTATTACACATAGTTAATCAATCGTTTATCAAGGTTCCAGTTAGGTGTTATGCCACCTATCTGAAAACCAACAGTTTACCTTACACTGAGTAATACATTACTCTGAGTAGTTCTATTAATTTCATATATATATGAAAGATATATATGAAATATTTCAAATATAATTCAGTGAAGCACTTAAGCCAAAGCCTAAGACTCAGTGAAATAAATGACACTCCAGCACGTAACTACGTGCTGCTGAATGTGGGGGCCTGAGTTAACAAAAGCAGCTCAGAGCATTAAATAGTAAAGCCCAGGCAAAATGCAAACACTCCATAAGTATATTCCTTACGTTTATTCTTTTTTCTTCTTCCCAATTGTTAAGCTTGTCTCAATCTCAGCCATCTGAAATTGACTTCAAAGATTAAGCAATCTTTAATTACATAAAAATGATAAAATACGGTATTTTCCTTGTCCTATGCAATGCCACTATCTACATCTGCTATGATTTTTCAAATTAATTTAATGTTACTAATATTTTTATACTGAAGTTACTATCTCAAAGCTGATGTTGAATAGTGGGTTTTCATTCTTGCTACTTTTTGGCTAAAAACTGTGCACAAAGCCAGTCTGTGAAATTTATTTCATAATTTATTCCCCTTTCCTCATTTGTTTTTGATCAATTCTCTTTACCCTCACCAGTTAAGCCCTGTGAGGTGGCCTTCTCTCATCCTCATTTTAGAGCACATACATGCCTTTAGATTATTAAAGGCCATATCCTCAGCTTCCTGTAGAGCCAGGCAGTTGCATTCAAACTGGCCAGAGTTGAACTTCTGTTCCCGCAGTGATAGATGTGTGTGTTTGGGTTGATTGATTTGTGCATGAGAAGGAGTACAGGAGACATGTCTGTGTGCTGATCGGTCCGTGGACACCTATCAGCGAGAATTGTTAGATTTTCTCCTTTGGTTTTGATACCATTGAAGCGTTGTTCTGATTTATTTCCTTTCACGTATATTATCCCCAAATATGAATGTGTTTTGCTTAATAGTTCATAACATATCCTTTTCTTAATATTTTATACAAATAAAGAGTTTAAATCCTTTTAGGAAGAAGAAAATTTCTTAGACGATGTGTAATATATTGAACAGTTTTCAGCAGATGGGAGAGAAAAGGGTGAAGCTCAACAAGGGATTTTAATAGATTTCTTCTGTAGACCTTAATGGTGCTAGAAACTGATTCTTGTTGAGGTCAACTTCTGCCTTTCAGTTATGGCAGCTTAAAAACTTCTCTCTGTGTCAACAAAAATCAAGCAGGGAGCTTTTGGAGATTAGCCCCTTTCATTTGGTAATTTTAAATGTGCTTCACACTTTAACATTTACATCACTTTAGTAACATTTAGTAACAAAAATAGTAAGGGACCTTAGAAGAGGAGTAAATTGCAGCCAGCTTAAATTTGCCCCCACTGTGACCTCCCTCACCCATACACTCCAAGAGTGGTGGAAAGAGCTTTTGTACACTGAATGTCTTTTAAGTGTCCCCTATCAGACCATCCAAGGAGTTGTTGTTTCTTAGGAGCTTATAAAATTTGGCTATAAATAGTGCAAAGCTAAAGACTTTGCTAAGTCACATCAGACCAAAAGTTGATTTTCCTTTTGGAAATTGGTGGTAACAATCAAAACCAAATTTTTTCAATGGTAGGTACAGAAAGTAACCCACACGGGACAATTACAAATTCAGCTTCCGGGAAGGAAAATGTCTTCCTAGTAGTAGGCAACTACTCATTATCCTATGTCATTTAGCATAGTTGTTAATATAAGCATAAGGCTTATATAATTATATAATTAGATGCTATATTATAAGCTTATTATATAAGCCTTATGCTATATAATATAGCTATATTATATGCTATATTATAAGCTTATTATATAAGGCTTATATAATTATATATTCTGATATTCTGATCTTCTATCAGAATGAAAAACAGGTATGATGTTTTAACACAGTCTATATTTTAAATGAAGAAATATGAAAATTAAGATACATAGTGTCTTTAGGTCTATTCTTATTTGATACTGAGTTCAATAAACAGTAGGAAAACAGGATGAGTTTCATATACTTTGTTTTGTGGTTGTCTCTGGTAGTGCATGACATGTATGCCTAATGCCTGCAGTTTTAATACACAGTAGTCTCTTTTCAGTATCCATTGGTCTTTGCTTGATTTCATGCATATGAGGACAGATGGTCAAATCTCACATTTTAGAATTCAGGTCCATCACTGTAAGCAGAGTTTCTTCACAAGTTTCTTCTTCAGTGAAAATTCAGAAATAGATAATTTGGGAAAAAGTTGTATGATTTCCTGGAGAGGGAGCAAGAAAGTAGTTTTGTTGTGGAGGTCAGGTTGTCTGGGGGTACTACTAGCTATATTACACCAATTTTAAATTGATGTGAAATGAGATTTAAGTCCCAATTTTAAAATTTCACCTTTTAAAAAAAGTAATGTTATAATTGAATATTTTTTCCTCCTTTTGTAAGGATTGTAGTTGTATAGGGGTATTGCTTTCTTATTGTAAAATAGTTAACAATAAGATACATAACTGAAGTCTACTATGCTCTTATTTCTCATTCCTTTTT
Organism: Coracias cyanogaster; assembly: GCA_033124195.1. NCBI lineage: Eukaryota > Metazoa > Chordata > Aves > Coraciiformes > Coraciidae > Coracias > Coracias cyanogaster. The sequence goes on along the minus strand of JAVSBS010026835.1, from coordinate 19,958 downwards.
TTTTTTCTTCAAAATGGAAGGATGATTTTGAGAGACAACCAAGCTCTAGTGTTTTTAAATGTCTTCTGTTTAACAAGATACATACAGTACATACAATTAAAAATAATGTCATATGGTAGAGAAGTATCCTCCTATAAGAAACAGGTAAGTAGTAGTACTGATACATGCACAAGACATGGCATGTAATAAACTTATCCATCCTGCTTTTAACTCTGACAGCAAAATATGAGAAATAATGTCAATTTTGTTGTTAACACTAGAAATATGTTTTGTTAATGGACCTTTTATTTAAGACTGTTCACCCTGGGAGGAGTTGTAGCAGAATGTTTAGTTAACAGAGAACGTTTCTGCTTGACAAGAAAGCAAGACTCCCAGACTGACAAAAATAGTGGAGCATGCTGTGAAAACCAAAAGCTGGGGAGCTGTCCTCTGGGCCAGAGCTAAAGGTTACAGAACTCAGTGAGAGTCTTTGTGTCTCCATGCTGGGCACTGGAACTGGTAAGGCAGGAGGCTGACAGTTTACAGTAATAGCACACTGTGTCTTTAAACACAGGGTGATACCCTAACTCGTCTTAATGGATTTGTCAAGAATTATTGGAAAATATTTTATTACTTGTATAAATCCAGTATCAGTCATAACAGTAAATACATACATTATGTTATCAGGGAAGCATTTATTGTAGTACTCTTGTGCTAAAGGACACAGGAGCAGATAAGTGAAAAACATATCTTAGAGTAATGTTTCCAGAAACCAGATTATATATTATTGATTAGGTCAGTAATAAAGTAAGTTCCTTGCTTTTGTTTGGCAGGCCTATTTTTTTTTAATTTAAATTGCAGAGAGATATAATTTTTTCAATAATTTAAATAATATGTTAAAAAATGATTGGCAAATGGAAAAAGCAAGTAGGTAGTTCAACACATTTGCCCTTTTCTGCAAAAGACTCAGGTCTCAACTTCTGACCCAATACTAGTGAAAAGAAGGCTTGAATGTCTTGTAATGATATCTCAGTGAAAGTAGTGCCACCACAACAGACTGGGTATGGCCGTTGGGCTGGAGTACAGTGCTAGCAGGGAGGCAGGCAGGCTGGCCTCTCAGGTCTGTTTCTGAAAATTGTGGTGCTACTGATCATGGCAAGTTTCTGATGAAGACCTATCTAAAACTGCACTAGCAGAACTAGGGCACCGTGCTGTGCAATGCACGTGGTTCTGGTAGAAGTGATCCTCAAAAAGCTGGGTGCTGGAGTCTGGCGTTGCTGTATAGCCAGGAAATGACGATATTGAGGTGCTGCACTGGGGTCCTTAGCAGAGGGAGAGGAATGCAGAGGAGGTACTTCCAGAAAGTTGTGTGACATCGTTTATTTAGTGGTTTTTGTTCTTGCTGCTGCTCCCTGTTATAAACAACAAGTTAACACGATTAATGCAACAGGAGAGATTATATAAAGACTTCTGTGACAGAACAGCTCTTACTGAGATCACAAAATCTTTTAAATGGAAAGTTTTCATTTTGTAATTTCTATCACCCCAGGAATGAGCACTCCTCTGTGCTATTGCAAGAAAAATAATTTAAGATAATATGCTAAAATTGTCAATAATCTAAGATACCGAATTGCTATACACATTTCTAAGACTGACGAATGCTGTAGATGAAACTAGAGAAACAGCTTAGTCCATCAGTCTGTACAACTGAATTCTGGGACGTGACAATATATTAACTACACTGTTCCTAGTCTACCTTTACAGCTCAAGATGAAAGTACGCTGTAAAAGAAGAAAAAGTATGAATGTAACCACTGTTGTTCTTGTTCTGTAGGGTTAGTGTGATGGAAGCTTACATCCAAATTCAGAGATAAGTACTGTATTTAATGCAGGCACAGACTTAATTTATTTGATTAAATTGATCTGTTAGAAATGAAGTATTCAAAGAAAAACAAAACGGGAAGCTTCATAAAATGATATCTTTTGATAACTTGTATTACAATCTCCAGCATTTTTAACTCAGTGCAGATTTACAGCTAAATTCCAATTGGAAATTGGTATTGATTGATTATGTTGCTCATTTAACATTCCAGTGTGCTGCAACAATAATGCAACAGACTGTGATAAAATGGGATGTGATCTAACAGGACATGACCGATGGGATGAGAGCAAAACGCTGGTAGTGCTGTGCAGTAGTTCAGACTGGCATCTTATGTGCTTTGATTGTTCATTTCATTTTACTGTCATCCTACTGAGTTGAACATTTTAAAAGACACAGCGTTTTTCCATCTGTAAATCATGGAAAGACAGATGGATATGGAGAAACTCCACCTACAGTGCCTTGACTGAATGCCATTGCCCACTTAGTGGTAGAGAAATCCCTTCTGGAAAATCAGAATGTCCTTAAACATATTATATTGGGAAAGGCTCTTTAATATAGGAACTTAATTATATTTGTAATTCTTTTTTTAATGAGTACAAGTAAAACAAACTGTTTCTTATCAACAGAGCTGCTATGTTATAAACACCACTTCTCTTACGCTGGTTAATCCCCAGTCCTGTTACAAGAAACTCATCCTTATTAAAGTAACATTAAGAGCTTCTTTTTATTGATCTGCTTCTTTCACTTAATGATAGGAACTTACTGATGTTTTAATAATAACCTTGCAAGCTTTATCTCATTTTACTTCAATGTGTGTTACAGAAAGATGCTATGGAAACTAACTTAGCATAAACATTTTGCAGATGTCTTTAAAGGTTAGGGGAAAAAAGATTTAGTTGCACTGCATGTTAACAAAGATGGCTGAAAAACTACAAGATAAAAGAGAGCCTTGAGTATGAACATCAAAGAATTGTTAATGACAAGAAATACCATTAGGGTTAGCATCCCTTTTGTTTCAGCCCCCTCACACCTGCAGTGTGTTGCAGATTCTGTCTTTGTTGGCACATCTGAATTACTTCCATTAGCATTTATAGAAAAGTGGCTGCAAAACAACAGAAATGTACCCCTGGTTTTCTCTGTTGCTCAAAAAAGTCAGATATTAGGTTCTCTGTGGGTTTCCTTCAAGGTACAGTATCTTATTGTAAAGGAGACTATAGACACAGGATTCCGTTGATTGCAAATGAGCTAGGTTGAAAGGAGAGGGGAGCTTTTGTTACTGCTAGAGAACTAATATAAGCAACTACAAGAAGCACACATAAGAAGCTCAGACATTAGCAATAGCAAAATCAGAGCGTGAAATTCAGATTAGCCCTCCACAGGCTGTGAGAGGAAGGGGGTATTGGAAGACTTGGCATGGCTAAAGGTGTAACCTGTTTCATTTGGCCCCTGAAAATTTTTAACAGATGGTGGGACCAGCTGTCTTTTTCAGCCATTTAATAAACTCTTCGGTGGTAACAGTTTGGGAAGTGGGGGGTTTTGAGTTTTAGGCCAGAGGAAAAAAATAAAGAAATCTGTCCCAATTGTCTTTGCCAAATAGTGAAGTCTGGAAACATTACGAAAAGTTAAAGTGAAAAATCTAATTGATGATACTGTCCTGATTATCCATTTCAACAGAAGAGGAAAAAAAAGAATTGCCCGTGCCCAAGTGGACCAGTGCATGAAAAAAATGCCTATTATGTTGTTATCTTTAGCTGTCATTTTAATTTCAGCTCTTGTAAAGGAGGCACATAATGAGAATTTTTAAATGAGCTGTAGAATGAGAAACTGTCTTACTTTTTGAGACATGATACCATATCAAAGTAACAGAATGATCTCTTATATTAAAAACAAACCCCCAAATATGTCATGGATAAGATCAAGTTTACATGGTCTGCCCAGGTGAATACAGCAATCAATGAGCTTATGCTGACTTGCATAACACAGTGTTATAAAATGACAATAAACTGCCATTTTAGAAACATAGAATGTTCTGGCTCTAGTAAAAACCTTACTGATATGTGGGATTTTGTTTATTATGAGAGTTTACCAAAAAAATACACTGCAATTCTATTTCTTCAGTTAAATTAATTTTTTTTAAATTAACATTTCCAACACAACACTTAAATGGCAACTCTCAATAATATGAGATGTTTTATTTAAAAAGCATGTCTAGTGTCTTTGAACAGAACAGTTCTTTTTGCACATTTACATGCTACCCAGCTGAGCAGCCAACCCTTCCATTTGACAAGGGCTTTGTTCTGCCTACAGGCCTATTATAAGCCCTATATTGTTTGCCCTTAATGAATTGCAACAATAAGACAGAAACCTCTTTCAAGTTAAGAGAAATAAAACACATTGCCTACATAGCAAAGCATATGAAGTTTAATAATGACAACAGAAACATATCTACTAAATCTCATTTGCTTTGCTCCCAGATCACTGCAGTTAAGATAGCACAGAAAGGTTAGCATCTTTCCATGCATTGAACAAAAGCTTAAAGAAAACAACAGTGGGACGAAACAACTCTAGCTACAGAATTATTTTTTTTTCTTCACAACATAAAATTATACTAGATGCTGTGTAAAAACACTAGTGAGAGCTAAACCAGAAAGAAATGTGAACATGATTAAATGTAGAATAGAAAAACGTTTTTAACTGAAATGAAACATGATTTCACATTAGTGAGAGGAAGGGAAAAAGAGTGGAAATTATTCAAATCGAAGAATTTATACTACTCTCCAGTGTGTTGCTGTGTGTCTGCTTGTGTGTGCCTTTCAGGCCCTCCACTGAATCACAAAGCCCCACCAATTTTGCTTTTATAGCAGCTAATGGACATTATTCTGTGGCTCAAGTGTTGGTTGGGAATTTGTGATCTTAAACAAAATTGTTAAGCCCTGTTTCTGAGGCCCCATTTGTAACATTCAGCTGTCAGCTGTGTTGTGTTTGCTAGAGATTGTTAGAAATAGTTGCCTTTGTTGAACTTAGATCTGCATATTTTTTCACTTAAGCTGGAAATTCCCAATGATTTTTAGAGTATATCTGCAAATCATGAAGAAAATAGGAGATAAAGTGTGAAAGTGACCACACTCTGGACTCCCTGTGCGACAGTAAAATTCAAGAAGGTGAGCATACCTGTCATTAAACCACTAGGTATAAGTGATTTGAAAGAGTTTTCTCTATTAGAAATTCATCAGTAACTCAATGCAATGTTTTCAGAAAGAAATTCCAGTCACTGTTTCATTTGTAGTTTACTTTGGTTTTTTTCTTTCTTTTTTTTTTTTTAATTTGCAGATGGCAGTTCTGAGGATATAAGTATTTCTTTGCTTTGATAATAAGAGAAGTACACTTGGAAATGTTGCTGACAAGCTAAAAGTACATGATAGAAACTTTCAAAGGAAATGCAGTGTTTAAGATGGGTATTGATTCAACTGGGTTAAAGGCTACTTTTCTTTCTTTTAAGCTATGGACAATATTCTGAAGACTGTTAGGTATTTTCTCGGGAATGTTCAGTATTTCAGATACCCCTAACCCCTTCTGCTCAGCCACAACATGCAGGAAGCATCACTGTTATCCTGCTCTCACAGGAACTGAAGATCAAGGTGGTCATGGTTTTTCTCTCTCCTGTCTTCTTTTGTGTCAAAAAGAATTAGAGGCGGATTCTTCATTGTCTCTGCCACAGTGCAGTGACAAGGTGCCAACTTCACTGCTTCTTCCAACTGCTGCACAGAACCAAACGGAGAGCACATAATTTGTTATTTCTGAGAGGGCAAAGCCTTCCTGTTTTACCCTGTGGCTTCCTACAGGGCTAATCTCTGTTGTATCCGATTTCTGGGTGACACTTGGAAAAAGTATTTTAAAGAATGAACATGAAGAGAGAAGTATTAATGAACTTTGATGATGGGAAAAATTAATGGACTTTGGGACAATAAAGTAGAAAACTATGATCAGGGAGATATAGAAGAAAAAAAGAGGAATCTACTTGAGAGAGGAAGAAAATAGGACATGAACCACTAGGTTTCATGGAAAAGGCAACCTTTAGTAAATTTTTACTATTATCTTCATCATGTACTATCGTAAACCATTAAATCATCTTGCAGAGTGTCTTAGGAAGCATTTAACACCTATGGTAGAAAGCCACTTTTAAAAGCTTTGGAAGCTTCCCAAGGGAGGCAAGTGCTATAGTTATTATGACTCCAAGTAAGTTTTTTTAGAATACAAAATTACAAATGGACTAGTAATCAGAATTCCAAAACCAAAGACAAATAAAATTTACCAGGTATAAAATTCCTAGCTTTTCTGCAATAGTAAATTACCATGATACTGAAATGGACATCTTGGGATCTGGCTCCCCCTTCAAAAAAAAAAAAAAAAAAATCCCAACACTTTACTTCTTGATGGTTCAAAGTAGAACATCTTTTTTTCTAGGCCTGCAGTACTGCAAAGAATCAGGTTTTTAAACCATTAAACCCATTATCTGTTATAAAGCTACTATATAAGCTTGGAAAGAATCTTTCCTGTTATAAGTTTACAGAAAATATCAGCAAGAATAGGAAAAAAAAATAAATCTGGGTTTATTCATTTTCAAAAATAGTAGTTGTTCAGTATGCTAGAAATTCAGTAGTTGGAAGTCCAGAAAGATAGCCTACTGAGTAGATGATAAAAATCATAGGTAGGTGATAAATAGTATATTATTTGATTAACAAGTACTTCTCCAAACAAACTTCCATAAATATGCTATCAAATGGCTTGATATAAATAGTTTTGCTGTGATTTATCCTTCGTATTTATAAGTATATTGTAGCAAAACCAGTTGTAATCTTTCATGTGAGGAGGTTGTTTTCTTCTGTATGTATGATGTAGTCTAAAAAAAGCTTATTTCCCTCTTATTTTTCTGGAGTTTATTATGTTGCAAGAAATTATTTGCTTTTTTAGACACATTGCACAGAGATGGGTTTCTCTGGATAACTCTAACATGCATTTACGTTTTCACCTTCAAATTAAGCTGATCAAAATACATCACTTTGATTTTTCCAGCTCAATTCTGTGAAAACCCAAGCTTCACTCCAATATCTAAATATAGATACTATTATTTTCTCTATACATAAAAACGTCAGATGTTTACAGCCCATTTACAATTAAATACATAATCTGTCTGCTCAGCCAAACCAAATCTGGGTACTTTCATTAAAATCACACTGGTTTTGTTTTTGACTAAATAATTAATCAGTAGCGGGGAAATTGTGTTTAACAACAGCTCACATACACTCTGAGAGGCAGGATTACAAAAGCCTGTTCTCAATATTCTATGAGTCTTCATTTAGCTCTTTGTATAGCTGTAAATAACAACAAAACCTGGACTGAAACTTAGGACATGCAGGAAGGGTGCTAAACAGGAGTGAGATAGAAATAATTTCCTGCATCCTCTGAATTATTCTCAGTGGCCAAGAATGAAAAGTACCCCAAACTTTTATTACTCTTTTGAACTCCTCAGACTTTCATGATGTGAAGGTGCCAGTTACCTCATAAATAATGCCTGTAAGACTGTTAGAGGGAACCAACCACATATGGATCAACAAGGAGCTGGTAAGGGAAAAAACAGTGGTTGTGTGTCGATGCCTCGTGTATTTGCTGAGCATCAGATTCTTGATAGCCAGGAAACAGAGTGATGGCCACAAAGCTAGTCACTTTTTTAAATACACATTTTGCCTTTGTAAAGCACTGGTTTTTTACTTACCATATGCTCTAATCACTGTCCACCAGGAAGAATAGAAATAGACCTGTTGTGGGCGTGTTGGCTTATTGCTTTACTTGCATAGGTTGTGTGTTTGTTGCCTAACTGCTTCCACGGAGTCTCATTGCTGGCTCCCTGCAGGGGGGTTGGAACTAGATGATCTTTGAGGTCCCTTCCAGCCCAAACCATTCTATGATTCTATGATTCTATGATCTGGGCTTTACAGCAGAAAAACTGTGATATAGTTGCCATCACAGAAATATGGCAGGACAATGTGCACAACTGGAATGCTGCACTGGATGGCTACACTCTTTTCAGCAAGGATAGGCAAGGAAGGAGAGGTGGTGCAGTAACCCTGTATGTTAGGGCATGTTTTGATTGTCTTGAGCATAATGATGGTGATGATAGTATTGTTTATGGGTAAGAATCAGGGGGGAGGCCAACAACGCAGATATAATGATGGGAGTCCGTTATAGACCACCCAGCCAGGATGAAGAGGCAGGTGAAATACTCTATAGGCAGCTGGGAGAAGTCTCACAGTCACCACCACTTGTTCTCATGGGGGACTTCAACTTGGCAGATATCTGCTGGAGATACAATTCAGCAGAGAGGAAACAGTCTTGGAGCTTCCTGTACTGCATGGAAGATAACTTCCTGACACAGCTGGTGAGAGAGCAAACTAGGGAAGGCTCCCTGCTAGGCATGTTGTTTGTGAACAGAGAAGGACTTGTGTGTGATGTGAAGGTTGGAGGCCATCTTGGGCATAGTGATCATGAAATGGTAAAGTTGGCAGTTCTCAGGGAAGTAAGGAGTGGGGTCAGTGGAACTAGCACCTTGAACTTCCAG
>JAVSBS010026835.1:0-11382 GCA_033124195.1 Coracias cyanogaster | reverse complement strand
GGAAGTAAGGAGTGGGGTCAGTGGAACTAGCACCTTGAACTTCCAGATGGCAGACTTTGACCTGTTTAGGAGACTGGTTGTCAGAGTCTCTTGGGAGGCAGTTCTGATGGGCAGAGGAGTCTAGGAAGGGTGGACGTTCTGCAAGAGGGGAATCTTTAAGGAGCAGGGCCAGGCCATCTCAGTGTGCCATAGGGACACTGGCATGGCTGAACAGAGAGCTTTGTCTGGAACTTAGGAAGAAAAGGTAAGTCTATAGCCAATGGAAGAAGGTGCAGGTAACTCAGGAAGACTACAAAGATTTTCTGAGGCTATGCAGGGAGAAAATTAGAAAGGCCAAAGCCCAACTAGGACTCAATCTGGCTACTGCCATAAAAGGCAAGTTTAAATATTTCTATAAATACTCTAACAGCAAAAAGACTAAGGAGAATCTCCATCCTCTATTGGATGCAGGGGGAAACATAGTGACCAAGGATGAGGAAGAGGCTGAGGTACTTAACACCTTCTTTGCCTCAGTCTTTAATAGTAAGACCGGTTGTTCTCTGAGTTCCCAGCCCCCCTGAGCTGGAAGACAGGGATGGGGAGCAGAATGAAGCCCCATAATCCAAGAGGAAGTGGTCAGCAGCCTATTACACCACTTAGACACACACAAGTCTATGGGGCTGGATGGGATCCACCCAAGGGTACTGAGGGAGCTGGTGAAAGTGCTCACCAAGCCACTTTCCATTATTTATCAGCAGCTCTGGCTGACCACGGAGGTCTCAGTTGACTGAAGGTTAGCAAATGTGACACCCATCTACAAGAAGAGCCAGAAAGAGGATCCAGGGAACTACAGGCCTGTCAGTCTGACTTGCCAGGGAAGGTTATGGAGCAGGTCATCTTGAATGCCATCACACAGCACATACAGGACAACCAGGCAATCAGGCCCAGTCAGCATGGGTTTGTGAAAGGCAGGTCCTGCTTGTCTAACCTGATCTCCTTCTATGACAAGGTGACCCACTTAGTGGGTATGGGAATGGCTCTGAATGTTGTCTACCTAGACTTTAGTATAGCTTTTGACAGTTTCCCCCAGCATTCTCCTGGAGAAACTGGCTGCTCATGGCTTGGATGGGCATGTGCTTCAGTGGCTGGATGGCTGGGCCCGAATTGTTGTGGTGAATGGAGTTAAATACAGTTGGCAGACAATCACAAGTGGTATTCCCCAGGGCTTGAGCCCCAGTATTGGGGCCTGTGGTCTTTAATATCTTTATCAATGGCCTGGATGAGGGGATTGAGGGCACCCTCAGTAAGTTTGCAGACAATACCAAGTTGGGCAGGTGTGTGGATCTGCTTGAAGGTAGGGAGGCTCTGCAGAGGGATCTAAACAGGCTGGATCAATGTGCTGAGGCCAGTTGTATGAGGCACAACAAGGTCAAGTGCCAGGTCCTGCACTTGGGTCAGAACAACCCCATGCAAAGCTACAGGCTGGAGGCAGAGTGGCTGGAAAGTTGCCCAGCAGAAAAGGATCTGGGGTGCTGCTCAATAGCCAGCTGAATATGAGCCAGCATGTGCCCAGGTGGCCAAGAAGGCCAACAGCGTCCTGGCTTCTATCAGTGTGACCAGCAGGACTACAGAAGTGATTGTCTCCCTGTACTCAGGAGACACTGGTGAGGCCACACCTCAAATACTGTGTTCAGTTTTGGGCCCCTCACAACAACAGAGACATTGGGGTGCTGGAGCATGTCCAGAGGAGGGCAATGAAGCTGGTGAAGTGTCCAGAGAACAAGTCTTTTGAGGAGGTGCTGAGGGAACTGGGGTTGTTTAGCCTGGAGAAAAGAAGGCTCAGAGGAGGCCTTATTGCCCTCTACAACTACCTGAAAGGAGATTGTGGTGAGATGGGAGTTGGTCTGTTCTCCAAAGTAACAAGTGATAGGACAAAGAGGAAGCATCCTCAAGTTGCACCAGGGGAGGTTTAGTTTGGATATTAGGAAGAATTTCTTCACTGAAAGGCTTGTCAAGCCTGGAACAGGTTGCCCAGGGAAGTGGTGGAGTCACCCTCCCTGGAAGTATTTAAAAGATGTGTACATGTGGTGCTGAGGGACATGGTTTAGTGGTGACCTGGCAGTGCCAGGCTAACAGTTGGACTTGATGATCTTAAAGGTCTCTTCCAACAAAAATTATTCTATGGCCCACACACTTAGGTGCTATTCTCATTCCTTACATACCCTGTCACTGGTAAACTTGGCAAGTTTACAAAAAGAAAAAAAAAGGTGAACTCTGAAAAATAAGTGCATTACTGGCTGGTGGCAGGAGAGAACAGGGAAGTGGAGACATGAAGTTTCCACCCTTTATCTAGGTTGAATATCAATATATGGGTTGAGTGTTAGAGGAGGCTGTATATGCCTGTGTAGATGACTTGTGAGTGAAATGTTATATTAGCCAAAAAAGAACACCCCACAGAGATGAAAACAGCTTCAATCAATCACTCGGAGCAGAGTGAACTGCTCCATTCATCCTGGCATTCTCATTACCAATGACTCCAGCATCAGAGCATGTGAGTCCACGCTCATTCTTAGCTTCTCTGGCCAGTCTCAGCACTAATGTTGTGCCTGCTCAGAAGTTACTTTTTCAGCCTTGGAGAAACCTAAAGGGTTAGCCTTTTGCTTCTGAGTCCTCCCAAAATGCTGCCTTGCATGGGAAAATGAGATCAAACATATCCACACTATAATACACACAAACAGGAGCCCAGGTAATGGTCAGTCAAGGGACTACAGAAATGTTAGCAAAGTTCTGCTGTAACATAACAAGAAAATCCTAGTCTCCAGGCTGCTCCCTCCCAGCTCCAGACATCTGACCAGTGCTGTTAGTCCAGAGTTCATGTAGCTTGGTTTCCTCTTTCTAACATCCCTCCTCTGCGGCTTTCCAGTTTTTAATGCTTTACTTTGAGCACTGCAAACAGCATATAAATGACCATGGAGCAACATATATATACCAAAAGAAAGAACAAAACTGACTAGATTGTGCTGTTTGTAAGTACATATAAGAAAGTACTCTTCAGCTGGGGCTTGTCTGACTGGTAGAGCAACAGTAAACAGAGGAAGCGATTGGTTTTATAGATAATGTGATCAAATCCCTGTGAGGGCTACAAAATAGAGAGCAGCAACTGAATTGATGACCAATGAGGCATATGGTATCTAAATTAACAGAGAGCATAGGATCTCCCAGGAGGAGGTCGCCAGGGTATCAGAAAGCTGAGGCAGAAAGTTCCTTTTGTCTCTTCCTACATTAAATTCCTGAGATAAGGGAATGCTATACTAATATGGAGAACTAGATCAAACAGGAAATGTAATGCTTTCTCATGAGTTGTTGCTGTAGAGTTTAATGCGTAAGGCTGTGCACATCACCAGAACTACCTCCAAACTCACCGTGCACATTTCTAAAACTTGATTTAAGAGAGATTTTGATTACTCTGCTCTCTTATAAACACCACTTTACTTCTAGAATGCAAATGATCTTATCCCTAATTTAGAGCTAAGTAAATGAGAACAAGCAGGAGAAATTCATAAATCAACTGATAACTATATCTCATTAAAGAGAATCATTGGCACTATAGAGCAGCTTCTTTCTAAATCACTCCATGTGCCAAGTACACTTAGCATGTGTAGTGATGGAAGTGGAGAAAAAAAGGTAGCAAATGATGAGCCCAATTCAGTGTTTATGGGCATCTATTCCACTGACTTCTGTAAGAATTTTGACAGGAAGACTTTTATTTTTTGACCCCATACTCTAGTGCATCGGTAAGGATGACAGCATTTTATAAAGTTAGTTAGATGGCACTGAAGAAATGGCATGACTTTGCTCTTGGGGTTTTTTTCTCCAGACTTTCTTATTTTAAGATGAAAAATCTGCAAAATGGTTCTTTGTGGTTTAGTGTGGCCTCCTAAGAAGCAATCAGTGGTTGTCAATCACAAATTTCTCCTGAATCTACTTACTTGGGTTTAAAAGTGACTAATATGATAAAAGCTGTATCATTTAGGCATTGGAGTCCCAGCACTGCAGCATCATCATCTCTCTCTCATTCCCCAGCATAAGAAATAGGTAATTTAGATTATATTTCCATTTTATTGCATTATCTGTCCTTCACCATGGACTGTTCTCTCTTTCAGATGTAACGTGTGATTCTCTCAGCTCCATTCTAGTAGAATTTGGGGGCTTCCTCCATGTAGTAGGAAAAGTAGGGATGTGAGATTTACTGAGGGAAAGAAGCTAAAAAGTGGACCCATTTGAAGGTAATTTCTTTTTGTCCTACATCTCAGAAGTTCCAGAAGTGCAAGAAAAATGACACTGTTCATTAGACTGGAGCAGGAGTCGTGTCCATGCTGACACCCTTGTCTTTGAGGGGAATATCCTTTCTCCTCTTCATGTCCTGGATTCTCAAACAGCTGGTCAAGCTGTTTGCCCCTGAGCAATAGGAGCTGATTAAAGAGTGAAGTGAAATGTGATTTATTCCAAGATTAGGACTGTTTGCTTTAGTTTGGCCTGGCCAGCCAGCCAGCAGGCAGTACATGCCTTGGCCAGTGCTCCTGAGGTTTGAGCTGAGCTGGAATAATTTGTTTGGTGAGGAGCAGTCTGGTAATCTCTGTGCAGGACTTAGGCAAGGAGCTCCTCTTTCCAACCCTAGAGCAGTTGTGTATATGGCCATGATTATTCCCTTTGTAAAGAAAGGGAAGGAAGCTGACCCTACTGCATAACAGTATGGTGAGAATGACTTCACATGTCTGTAGCTCTGTGAGGGTGGGAAGCACAATACAAGCATTGTATACATTTTATTGATGGTATTTTTGTTTTCAGAATTGGAGGGGGCAAATTTATATTTTAATTGTTCACATAATTTCTGCATTTACCTATTTAGGTTTTATTCTGCATCACTTAAGGCATCAAGGTATGAAATGACACAGGAACCTACCATGAACTGCATTCCTAAACATATTTTTCTGTCAGTCTACAAGGGCAGTGTTTTTAAGTTTTTATGTTCAGCCGAGTAGGGATAAGCCATTTCAAAATTGTAATTGAAGCTTTCCCCAACCTTCCTTGGGACCCTAAGCTTGCGGTGGCAGCCCAGAAGACTAGCATTTTTATTTTAATTTAGATATTTCGCTTTTCTAGGTCCCTCTCAAAAACTCTCCCCATGTTGGGGGACGCTTACCTGTGTTGTAGTTGATAGGCACGAGCAGCATTACTGGAACAAGCTACCTTTAAAACATTATACACAGATGTCTGTAGACAGGGTCTTCAGATTATTTCACTTGGTGTGAAGACAGTATCCCCTACCCAACACACCTTCAATGCCATAGTCATGTGTGTCCCTGTTTTGACCCTCACAACCCCACTGTTGGGCTTTTTCTTTTCATCTCTCTTTCGTTTTTTTGTTTGTTTTTTTTTCCCCCCAGCTAAAGTGGAGTTGTTGAAGACTTTGTATAGAGCACTTGCATTTTGTAAGAAAAAATATGGATTTTTTTTGTACACTCTTATTCAGTAGTCCTTGAATGATGAGTTATTTCAAAAATTATCCTTGAAATATTGAAAAATATTGTCATTAGAAAATTAGAAATATTTTCTGCACCAAAACACTCTAAAATTACCACACAAGTTCATTAAGTAACAGGTGTATTTTTACAGTGTTGAATTAATCCATTCAGCCAAATCAATAGCAATATGGTAGCTATATGATCATCCGATATTTATGTGTAGGTTAAACAATGATCTTTCTGGCTCAACTTTGTGCTGTTTCCAGTTTTAATGCAGTATAGACACAGACAGCTGTTTAATTTGTCAATAAATACACTAAGTAACTAAAATTAATTACCATGAGACCCAGTTTTTAGATAATATACTCTCTGTAGTTAAAAAGAGGCAAATAACAGTTTAATTACCTTTTTTCATTCCATACTGAATGATTACAATGCAAGAAAAGAGCGGCTATGTGTATCTGTACTTGTAATATAAAAGGCTTCCACCCAGTCTTCCCAAATAAGTCTATTCCACCAAAAATACACAGGCTTTTTTTACCTAATGGTTGCCAAAATGAGAAGACAAGCAGGATGCACACAGCAGATCCTTTTCAGCTGCTCACCAGAGCCTTGGCTTGCTCTCCATTTTGTAGAAGTCCATTTCTAGCTATTAGTGGAGAAGAAAAGGCAGCCGTGTGTGTCAGAGGCAGAAAGGCATTTCCAGAGAGTCTGGAACGATTGTTTTGAACTAAAAGGCGTTCTGGGCATTCCAAGGGGAGCCAAGAATAACACTTTCAATATTGATATAGTTAAGAGTCTGAGTCCTTTTTAAAGTATGGAAGCAAGGGGAGGAAGTATATCCAAAAATGTTCACCAATGTTCCCTAAGGCAGGAGGAGGAGTCACAAAGAGCCAGCCAAGGAAAGAGCGGAAGATGCATACATTAGGATATTTAAACCTTTAACAACAGGCAGTAAAACTGTAGTGAGGCATAAAATTTGTTCTACTTTTCTTAAAGGGCAGCTCAGCTTTCAGAAGCTTGGGAAATCCTCTATTAATCTTTGTGAAATCCACACCTAGACTGGGAAATGTTGAGGCAAGCCTTTCAATCCTAAACACGCCTTTGCATGTGCCGATCTTGTCTAGGGTTTTGTGTTCTCCCTTATGCACAGAAAAATGCAGGAGATTCCACAGCAGTTTGTAATCTTTCTTTAATTTACATCTACTGATGTTCAAATTAAACTCTATTAAGACTTAGGAGATATAATTCTGTTAAAACTGTTTGTTGGTAATCTGAAGCCAATAAACAAACCATATACACTGGTGTGTTAAAATACAAACCTCTTATTATGCCAGTCATGTTGCCTACCGTAAAAAATGTGAATATGCTGAAGTAAATGACAATAGTATTAATGGCACGTAACTCAGAGCTGTTGGCAGTGTATCCACACATGCTTGAAGCTATATACACAAGTTAATCTACCTTCTGGTGAAACTTCTTGCTGTTGTGGATAGGCAGTTTCTTTTAGTAAGGCTTTAAACCAGACAGAATGAGGGATGGTGTGAAGACATTGCCTTTTGGAGCAAGCTTATTTAAAGCCTGTTCAGGTTTAAAGCCTGGTACACTCTCATGGAGAACTTGACTAGGAGGGTTGGCTGAATCTTAATGCAGCTGTTCACTTAAAAATGCTCTTTCTCCTGGTTCTTTGTCACAATTGCTAAAGAACAGTATTTCGTTTAGGGCAGCCCCAGAGCCCCAAGCTGGGGGCAAGCCGGTGGCCACAGCCCATCCAGGCTCCCAGTGTCATTCACGGCCGTGCTGGAAGAGCTAAGAAACTGGGGAGATCACAGGAGGGACTGGGGGCTTCATGGCAGGGGACTGTGAAGGTCTTGTGAGAGACTGGGGATGTCATAAGAGGACCTGCATGAGGAGTTCTTGGGAGACTGTGGCAGCAAGAGCTGTCATTGGGACAGGCTCTGGGGTAGGCTCTGCCATGGGGTGCTTGGGGCCCAGGAGGCAGAGGCACAGCCAAGACCATGGAGGGGACCACTGCTACCCAAGCACCTGTTACTCCTGAGCATTTTTTTCTCTGCTACCTGCATTCAAACCAGGGTCCAAAGAGCCCTACATGGTGGGACAGTCACTCTGGGATACTCGAACTTGACAAATCATGATTTTGAAGACAGCCGTCTGTGAAGACGGTGATGGTGACTCATGTCTTATGTCCACTGTCTTTAAACGACCAGTTACCATCCAGTCCAGTGCAGCCCGAGCCCCCCTGGCCCCGTGGCCGGTTTCCGCGTTGGAGGTCGCGGTCTCCCCACCCGCCATGGCAGGCGGGGCCCCGGCGGCAGCGGGGCTGGGGGAGCAGCCCCCCCGGCGCCTCAGCCCCGCGGCTGGAGCTCTCCCGGCTCCAGCTCTCCCTGCACCCAGACGGCCGCGCTCCTCCGGGGCCTGGCCCCGCCTTGGCCCCGGCCCCGACGGCGCTGCCGCCGTCCCCGCGTCGGGGCCAAGGGCCGCTCCGGCCCCCGAAGCCCCGCCGGTAGGGACCGTCCCGCTTCGTCCGCGGGCCCCGGCCCCGGCCCCGGCCCCGGCCGCGCCGCCCCCCGCGCTCCTCCTCGTCGCTGGCGCCGCGTTGCTTTACGCTGGCCTGGAGCGGCAGCCCATTTCTCAGGGAAATGGTGCTTTGTGTAACTGAACTGACATTTGGCCTTGATACCTGTATCTCCTGATAACTGAAACAAATTTCTAAAATAAATATTGTACTTTGATCTTCCAGCCCTGCATTTTTAATGACAGCTCTGAACATCACTTCATTAAGAATACATTTCAGGAGACTGAAACGCTCCGAGTTTGAACACTAATTATTTGTACAGAAAATTATGACTGCAAAGTTTCATTATTCAGCCCATTGGTTTCTTCCAGAAATGAGAAATTATTCTCGATTTTTAAGTAATGCGCTTTCTTGGATGCAGATTTATGGCATTTGTAGTGTGGCATCTGTATAGAAACTTAGCCAACTTTCCACTAACTCTTTTGTAACGTGACGCATCATTTTGGTTCATCGAGATATCTGGGGAAACTGCGTACCTTACAGGTTGGGGGGAACCTCGGGATCTTCAGTGGCTCCTGAGCTACCTATCGACTCTCCCATTTCGTTTATAAATATCGTTCATTTTATCGTCCTGGCAATTATTAGATAAAACGAATTAACAAAAATGGAGGTAGGAATTAAACCGGGCACCTGGTAGGAGCCCGGGCTCGGCACAAGTTTGGGGACGTAGAAGTTCAGGGAGGGCGCAAGTGCGAGCGCCGCCGTTCCGCTTGCCTGGCGGGGAGCAGCGGGGCGGGTCGGGGTCCCCCCGCCGGGCTGCCCCCGGCCCCGGCTGCGGCGCAGACACCAGGGGGCGAGTGCGCCCCTGCCCCGGGCTGCGCCGGTGCCGAGCCAGAGAGCGGGGGTGTGTGTGGGGGTCTGCGCGGCCTCGGGCTGCGCGGCCGGCCGGAGCGCGCTGCTGTTCCGCATCTCCGCCGGCTCGCTCAGCGGGGCTGCCGATGGGGGCTTGTGTCAGTGGGTGGAGGTGCTGGGCCCCCGCAGGTGCGGCACCCCGCCGCCCTGCGCCCTCGCAGGCAGGTGGGGAGCTCCGGCGCCCGGAGCCCCAGGCCTCGCCGGGGGCTGCTGCCGGGCCGGGTCCCGCGGCAGCGGCGGGCCTGCCCCGATGCGTCGGTGCGTGGTGAGAGCGCTGGGTGCGGGGCGCTCACCGCCCTGCTGCCCACCTGCTGACGCCGTTACCTGGCTCAGGGGAAGAGCTTCAAGTGGTTGCTGCGCCGGGGATCGGTGTCACTTCTCCCCAGGGCTCAGTATGGAGCCGTGGGAGAGGACTTGGCACTTTAATCCCTTCAAAGAAACCGATCTAATTCAGGCCCTACAACTCTTGGAAGTCTTTGAGCGGACGGCGATTGTTTCCACAGGACAGCCCGATAAAGATCTCTGTGTGCCGGCGTTTAAGGAGGCTTCAGCGGCGGTGTGAATACAATCGGGCCCAGCGGCTGCGGGGAGGATCGAGTTACCTGGGCCAACAGCTCCGGAGGACCAGAGCCAGCCGGCATCTGCCCGAAAGCCGCCCCCGCCTCGCCAGGGTAGAGCTGAACGCCCTCGTTTGGTACCCGGCCAAGCAGGCCGGCTCACCCGTTTGCGGTGCCGCGGAGCAGGGCGGGGAGCGGCGCGGCTGCGGGCCCCGGCTGCGGCTGCCGGGGCTGGCCGGGGAAGGGGCCTCGCGCGTGGCCGGGAGCAGAGCGCGCTGTACTCGTCGCGCGCGCGGCTCTCAGCGGGGCACGCGCACGGGCCCAGGGGTGCGGGAGCGGCGCCCTCGGGGCCCAGCCGGGCCTTGTGGCAGGAGGAAGGCGAGCGGGAGGAGGCAGCGACCCGGGAGTAGCGTCGGTGCTCCGGCGGAGGCCCCCGAGCCACCCTCGCCCCGGCGCAGGCCAGGCCGGCTCAGCGGCCGCCGGGCACGGCCCGCCTCCAGGAGCACTTCCAGGAGAGGCTCCTGTCCTCACGGCAAGAGATCGCACCCGGCTCCCCGCAGGAGAGAGGAAACTTTCCCGTTCGGTTTCTGGGCCGGGCGGTTGGCCGCCGTGCCTGTCGGCGGGAGCGCTCGCTGCCGGGGCCACCCCCGCCGCCCCTCCTCCGGGCCCGGCCGGGCCCTGCGCCAGGCGGGGGCTGCGGCAGCGCAGGGCTAGCGCCGGCTGAGCCAAGCGAAACCGAGCCCCGCTACCGGAGGGGAAAACGCGCGGTTGTTTGCGGAGTCATACCGAGGGCATAGCCCTCAGCCTCGGGGGAAGGGCGGGAGAAGGGAGGGAGCGGGGAGGAACCACCGACAATTACTCCAGGGAAGTTTTACGACTGGGATCGACCAGCCCCGATCAGGTGAACTCGCTGTGCTCCTGTTACTTTGAGTCATTAAACACTATCGGCGGAATCCGGAGGCAGATTTCTCGGGCGATAACAAAGACACATTGTCACGTTAGGGTTTTGTCACAAATCTTTAATTGCAAAAAAAAAAAAGAAAAAAAAAAAAAGAGAGGGTGGGATCCAGTGTCTTACACATCCAATGCAAGGGGTCTCCAGGCGGTAAGGGGTCCTTTGATCAAGAAAATCCAATTATTTGTGTATATACATTTCCCACATAGTGATTACTTCATTAATTGTCCCGCCTTTATCTCCTCCCTTCCCATCCCCCCTAATAATCAGTTCTTTTATCCAGACCAACAAACACACCATAGGAGCTTTGTGGATTCAAAGGATTTGCTTTCGCTTCTGAAAGAGCCGCTATTCTTTGATGATTGGGTAGCGGCAAACTTCAAAGCAATAAATCTTCCCTCTGACTGGCTGGCGGCCCAGCAAAGTCCTTATCAAATTCTTGGAGGTGATCCTGGTGCAGTCAGACAGTCCGCGGAGATCGCGCAGCGCGGGGGGGTGGGACAGGCGCGGAGGCGAAGAGATCAGAGGGAAGGAGCGAGGAGGAAACTGGGCAGCTCCTCGTCCTCCCCTCGGCGTCCCCATGCCTCGGCGGTGCCCCGGCGCCTTCCCCTCGCCCCGGGCGCAGTAGCCATGGCCGCGGTGGCAGTCCTCCGGAACGACTCCCTCCAGGCTTTCCTCCAGGTCAGTACCTGCGGCGGGAGCCACGTCCCGCGGCTGCGACCCACGTTGCGCGGGGGCAGCCGGCGCCTACCGCCCCCCTCCCGGGGCTTCACGCCGCGGGCGGCGCGGGAGAGGCAGGCAGGGCCCCCCGCGGGGTGCGGGGGCCGGGCGCGGGCTCCGCGGGCCAGCAACTTCCCTCTCCCGCCGGCAGCCCGCGGTAACGGGGCGGGGGGCGGGGGGCGCGGGGCTGGAGCTGGG
>JAVSBS010026834.1:33596-43779 GCA_033124195.1 Coracias cyanogaster | reverse complement strand
GAGCACATGTAGCCTGGTTTCTTGTGGATCTGTGGTGTGTAGCTGATTGTCTTCGGTGTCTAAACTTAAGCTCCGATTTTAGTTTTCCCCGAGTGCATTGCCTATTTCCTACTGAAATGGGGAAAAAAAGAAAAAAACCACAAACACCAAAACCAAAACAAAAGCCAAACAAAGAAAACCAAGCAAAAAACCCCAAACAAAATCAAACAGCCAAACAAACAAAACCCACCAAAACCAGAAATTACAGGTTTTTGTTAGATGAGTATATTTGCAAGCTCCTTCTCCTCTAACAAGCTGCTGATTCTCATCAGCTGTGGGTCTCATCCCTTTAAGCAGCTACAGCCAAAAATGCCCAGTAAGTTCAGTAGTGGAAGGAGGAAGAAAAGCCGACAACCCCAGCACACAGACATAGGCCATGGGATGTTATAAAAAAATGCAGATCATCTGCTTGTGAGTGCCCACTTCTAATATTTGCAAATGTAAAATTGTGTTCAAAACCGGTATGACAAAAGAATGTGTGTCACAATAGAGACATTATTTTTCTATTTATCTATGGGGAAAAAAATATGTTCCTGGTATGGCATTATCAGCAAATATGATACTTAAATGACCTTCATAGTTTTGTGCCTCAGTCTAACATTTTATCCTTAATATTACACCTCAGAGAATGTTGTTTGATATCAGTATTAAAATTGAGCCTAAACAATACACGTGCTAAATAAAAAACTACATTAAAAGAAATAGCATAACTCAACACTTATTTCAGGAATCCAAAAAGGACATGTAACTTCTCTTTGATCAAATTGAATGATTTTCAGTTTTAAGACAATGGAAACAGCACTTGGGATTCCCCACTTACTCTGAATTTAGTCCATCATTTCCAACTGTTACCTGTCATGTAAAAGACTATCCTGTATAGAGCTCAGCTTCTACTGCAGTGCACTGTAAAACTCTAAATCTTGTTGGATCAATAGCTTTCGAGGTTTACTGGAGTTCGAAGGCTCACTCTCTGGGGCGTAACATATCCTGTTGCTCTCAAAGAACAGTGGAAAAGCAGTAATCAAAGTTACTGAGAATCCCTTTAGTTATAGGAACATAAGAAATTGGGATCTGTGGCACTGCCTTGCCAGATCACACTGCTACCCGTCAAGCCCATGCTTATCAGATGGAATTTCAGGTGCCCCAAAACACTCAAGAAACACTGTAGAAAGCCCTGCTGCTACAGAAAATATCATTTTAAGCCTCATTTTCTCTGTGTCTGCTCATTAATTTCTTTTTACTTCATGCACAGTTCAATGGTTTTGTTATTAATATAACTGTCTAACTGCTTGGAGAATCTTTTTAAACTCCTGGGCTCGGTGGTTATCATATGGCAGTAAGTTCTACGAGTCAGTAATTCAGTGCTAAATGGAAGAGTACCTCTGTATGTTTCAGGAGGGTTTTGTATTTCAGCTGCATCAAATATCTCCTTAAACACATCACTTGATTGCCTTCCTCTGTACCGTGGCTTCATATATTTTCATACCCTTCATCATCTCCTGTCTGAAACAAAGTATCCCTGTCTATTCAGTTTATGTTCCCATGAAAAGCTTTCATTGCTTCTAATCATTTCCATAAGGAGTCCATAAGCAGGTAAAATCTTACAAAAGGCAGTGAAATGGGAATTTGTTTTTTTTTTAAATGTATATCAGAAATATGCATGTGCATGTTTCTGTGTGCGTACGTGCACATGCAGAATACCTGAATTACTGGGACTTCAGAGGTACATTACAGCACTGCACAGAAAATCTGAATCACAGGATGATCTTATTAAATATTAGTGCTTCTACAAATTCAGCTCTGTAATTAGGTGGATATTTTATGTCAGTACATATAAGCACACAGATGTACTTATGCACGTCCACCCATGCACCTGCACATTATATCTGAAGATAGGTTATACATGTGTCATAAAGTATATTACATAAACAATGTAGTATTATTTTTATTATTACTTATCTTCTCATTTAGCCATCCAGTTACACTTCAACCATCCCTGCAGATGAATGCTTTGGTTAATTTTTTTAGGTCCTTCCCACTCCCAATTGTTTGGCTTTTTTTTCATTTTAAAACCAGCAATATTGTCTGTTATATGGTTTTGTTGACATACTCCATCTATCATCCCACTGCCAGTTTACCGAGCTCTGTTAGGTCCCTTTGTTAGGTGTTTCTCATGCTCTATTGCACTTCAGGTGAGCTCTTCTGTCATTTAAAATGTATTTGACAGCATTCATGGTTCAGCTCTGCAGTCATCGCTTGGCTGGTCTTTTGCCAGCATGGCACCTGGGTATTTACTTATATTCCTTGCTTTTTTATGGCTTGCCATTCTGTAGTCATACTTTTCTCACCTCATGATTACTTAATTTCCTTAATAAACCCCACTTCAGGAATTTTGGCAAAAGTAGTTTTTAAAAGTCCAAATAAATTTTTTCAGATTATTTTACTTTAGACATTACTATGCTAGCATGTGCAATAAATTCTCAGCAGATTGAAAATATCATTCTTTTACAGAATCTTTGTTGATTTGTGAGTATTATATATCTTCATCTTCCTATTCGTTTCTAATGACCCAATATTGACACTAGACAAACTTGTGTATAATTTCCACAGTTACCACAGAGCCTTTGTTAGAGATATAACTGATATTTGATGACGCCAAGTTAGGTGGGTGTGTTGATCTGCCTGAAGGTGGGGAGGCTCTACAGCCTAGACAGGTTGAATCGATGGCCTGAGGCCAATGGTTTGAGGATCAACAAGGCCAAATGTTGGGTCCTGCACTTGCGTCAAAACAACCCCATGCAATGCTACAGACTTGGGGAGGAGTGGCTGGAAAGCTGCTGAGTAGAAAGGTACGTAGGGGTGTTGATCAATAGCCAGCTGCATATGAGCCAGCAGTGTGTCAAGGTGGCCAAGAAGGCCAACAACATCCTGGCTTGTATCAAAAATAGTGTTGCCAGCAGGACTAGGGGAAGTGATTGTCCACCTGTACTCAGCACTGATGGGGCTGCACCTTGAGTACTGTGCTCAGTTTTGGTCCCCTCACTACAAGAAAGACGTTGAGGTGCTGGAGTGGGTCCGAAGAAGGGCAATGAAGCTGGTGAAGTGTCTAGAGCAAAAGTCTTATGAGGAGCTGATGAGGGAACTGGAGTTGCTTAGCTGGAAAAAAAGGAGGCTGAGGAGAGACTCGATCGCTCTCTACAACTGTCTGAAAGGAGGTCATAGTGAGGAGGGGTCAGTCTGTTCTCCCATATAACAAGTGATAGGACAACAGGAAATGGCCTCAAGTTGTACCCCAGTAAATTTAGGCTGGATATCAGGAAAAATTTCTTCACCAAAAGGATTATCAAGCATTGGAACAGACAGCCCAGGGAAGTGGTGGATTCACCATCCCTGAAGGTATTTAAAAGACATGTAGGTGTGGTGCTTAGGGACATGGTTTAGTGGTGACCTGGCAATACTGGGTTAACAGTTGGACTCGATGATTTTAAAGGTCTCTTCCAACCAAAATGATTCTATAAAATTCATTACTCTAAAGTCTGCTATTAAAATAACATTGTGTATTTTGTTAACAACACAACCATTTAGCTCTTGTGTTTCTATAGAATACTTGCTGGAGCAGCAGCCAAATTTTTCTTTAAATACTCTACTGCTTAATGTAGCAGCTTGTTCTAACATCTCTTCTTTTGACACCTCAGTCCCACAAGGCTTCATCTTTATTAGCTGGAAACCAGCTATTTCCAATGTTTTCTGCAGTCAAAATGCACACAAGAAAATAATTCCATTTAAAGACTTCATCTACCTCCGTCACATCTTTAAAGGCACATGAATGAAACAGAAGCAGCATGAGAAAGTGTGATCCTAGCCAAATACTCATAGGCATGTCAGAGAAAGGGGGAGGGAGGAAGTCTTTATTCAAATCTCTGATCTATGCCCTTGACCCAAGGACCAAATGGTCAAGAAGTATAGAAATCAAGCACTGTCCTTGGATTTTGAGAAAACCAAACAATAAAATTAACAGATTAACTATCCTCATTGAAGAACATTGTATGTAGACAAAGCCTTACTGATTTTCTCCATTTCTATGTACTTAAATGCTAATTACTTTCCTTGACAACTAAGAATACCCCCATCTTAGAGTAATCTTCAGGCTCTCACCACGAGGCGTTTGTGAAAAATGTAGGCCTGAGGGTTCTCAGGCTTAATAAGGAAGCCTGGGGAGTAGAGCAGATAGAGAGGCAAAAGGGGCACCAAACACAGGCTGTCCTTCTCTGGATAAGCACTCTTGTTCCTTCAGGCATGTTTTTATGTAACCAAATGCATTGGGCAAGCACTGAAAATTGCTTCTGAGTCTTGCAACACAATTAGGTGCCCAAGGTATTTCTGTTAAGACTGTGGCAGTCTTAGGCATGTAAATAAGCAAATCTGGAACAGTCTCTGACACAATACATGGACTCTGATAAAGTTTTCTGTTGATATTATGTAGCAGATAAACCAGAGGTTTTCAGAACTACAGCTGTGAATTTAAGCACCTAAATTTCATCAAAGTCCCTAATTCCGCTGAAACCTTTCCATCTCCAATTGTCCTGCATCTCACTGGAAGCTGGGGTACCTGAAGAAACAAACAAAGCCAAGGAAATGTTGGTGCTACTGTACTTTTGAATGACCAATTTTTGTTCTTGGATGTTTCCACAAAAGGAGAACAACACCTGCTAGTCCTTTGGAGAAAGAGCTGTCTTGGCTTCTCTGGAAGCTTTCTTGCAGGAGGGGACTCACAGGTGTGAAGGCATCTCTAGTTAGCCCAAAATATCACTGACTGAAGGGAAGCAGATCTAAAGCTCTGTACATCGCTATTGCTAGTTGCTACCTAGACAGCTCTTGTTTTGGCCTTTACGGGTTCTGTTCTTTGGTGTTAGTTCTCCTCACACATTGTAGGAAGAGCAGACACACCTCCCCAGGGAAACTCCTACTGGGTGGAAGAACACGTTGTAAATCCTCCTTGTGAGTACAGACTGAACTATTTATTACTATTTAAGCATGCAGACTACATCCAACTATATATCTTTAGCGTTCTCCCCTCACTTCTGCAAAGTTGTGGCAAGATCCCACGCTAAACCTGCCAATAATTTTCTTCAGGCATTAACACCTTTGCTAACTTTGGAAGTTGATTTTCTATTTTTGTTTCCACTTCCTTCACCTTACAGCACTAGCACTGTTACTAACTTGGAAGTGTGTATGCCTAATAAAGCAATTTTGTAAACTTCCAGCACAGCTCCTAACTAGAGAGCTGCTTCATGTCTGCAGGTGAGCACACCAGTGAGTGACTGCAGCTGGTGGAGGATGTAGGTGTGAAGAGGAAGAGTTAGCCTAAAGTCCTGAGGAAGATTTCCCAATCAGAGGATGAGAGTAAGCTAATGTTATGGGTGGAGGAGAATCAGCAGGAGCTTCTCTAGACGCAGTGGAACAAGGAAAGAAGCTCTTTGGCCCAGGACTAGGCCAAAGGGAAAGTTCACTCTGGCTGGACTGCAACATTTGTTAAAAGATTAAAAATAACTAGGATCCCTTAAATAAGCTCTGCGGTCTTTCACTTAGACCTTCTGTGGTCCTGAAGGAAGCAGGACTCAAAAAGACTAGAAATATTAGGCCAAATCCTGACTTTCTCAGCTCCTGTTGACAGCTATTTTGGTCTGGAGGGAATGAGGATTTGGTCAGTTGTTCTTCCATACCCTCTTTTGGAAACTTTAAATGAAAATGAGCAAAAACTCATTAAGAAAGTCAATTAATCAAAGCAAGACAGGAAAAGTTCTATCAAATTGTGCTAGGCTGAGGACAGGCATGTTTGCATGAATATTCATAGCAAACTCTTCTGCTACCTCAGGCTGACAACCTCTGTTTATTCAAAAGCAAAGTCACAAGCCACTAGATAAACTAATCAAAGGACATGCTCTATAACTTTGTCATATATTGTTCATGAAGTTGGACATTTACTCTATTCCCTTGAGTTATTTCATACTGAAATGGAGTTCTAGCCTAACATTTCATTAGATTCGCAAACAACACAGGCTGAAATAAATGAATAAAGGCAGAAAGGTATTGAATTTTTTGCAGGCAACTTTCCAATTGGAATGTATTTCATTTCTGTTGAGAATTCAAATGTTGCTTGTGTTTTACCAATCCAAAATATGATTCTACAGACATTTTTATCCATTTCATGGAGCGGTGACTCTAGAAAGTTGCATATATACATAAGATGACATAAGGTAATAAAGAGAAAGTGTCATAGTCACTCTTAATTTCACAGAGCAACTACACCAGCAGGAAATGCAGTTACCATCAAATAACATGGTGGCCTGAAGGTGAACATATGGTATTTGTCATACTGCTCAGCTGTGAAACTTGCCAATATGGCCATGGGAGCGGGGCAGGGGGGGGAGGGGGTGTGGAACAAAAGAAACTATTCCATTTCAGCAGAGTGTATTACTGGTTTGATGTAAGAAAACCCTGTTATCAAAGGCTGGGAGTTAAATTAAAAGACAAGCATAGAAAATTCTGAAACATTTAAAATGAAAAAATGATCCCCCTGAATTACAGAAGACCACGTGATCTCTCACTGTAATCAACTGAAATAATTGAAATTCAGAATGTTTAATTATACCCCAGTTCAGCAAATAATAATCTTTATCCCATTGTACTTATATGAAAGATGGTGTGGGCGAGCATATGGATCTTAAAGATGATTAAATTAGTGACTAATTTACTGCAAAAAGAGAAGAAAACAGACATATAAATAAAAGTTGGAAAGGAAAAATGTCTTTTCTTTTACAGATAGCATATGACTAAAAATAGAATATACAAAAAATGTAGTATTTTAGATAAATATAGTAAGGGTCCTAATTAAGATATAATATTCCCTTATATTTTAGCACTACCCAGCTGATTGGATAAGGATGGGGACCTTGACTCTTATGCTAATGATGTCTATGGCTAGCAGACTGGTGGTTATGCTTGGAAGTAGATATTTCCACTTACTCTGAGACTTTTCATGGGCCAGCTGCTTGCTCTGATCTTGGGGGAAAATACCACAGATATAATAATGCACCTTAGAACACACAGAAGCTTCCGTGGCCAAGACATTGAAGAGGATGTGCCAAAAATTAGGGTCCAAAAGCCTTATTTGAGTGGGTAAACAAAGGATCAAGTTTTCCAAAGTGCTCAGCTGGCAATAACTTCCCTTCAAGAGACAGTTGATAAGAGCTCAGCACTTTCAGAAAGAAGTTACTTAAGCATGCATGTTGGAAAGTTTGCCTCAAGTGCTTGGGACTGCAAAGATGAAACTGTCTTGTTTACTTAAACCAAAGTCAGAGTGAAAATAAAGCTGACTAAAATGATGGTTAGCTGATTAATCTCTATAATTTGCTCCCACAAAACCTTATTGAGGCTAAAGGCCAATTACAATGTGCTGTATGTGCAAAGTTGTCTTGGTTTAAAAACATTTACTGATTATCATAGGAAGATGGGACAATTCAGGCTGGGAGGGAACTTAGGAGACCTCCTGTCCATCTCCTGGCCCAAAACAGGGCCAGATCTGCGGGTAGACCAGGCTGCTTAGGGCTTGTTTCAGTTGTGGCTTGAAAATCTCCAAGGATGTAGATGGCACATCCTCTCAGGGTGACCTACTCCATTGCCTCCTTCATGGGCAGGCCGTTTCTGCCTATACCCAGCCTGAAACTCTCTCATTTCAACTTGTGTCCATTGCCTCTTGCCCTCCCACCCTGTAATGCTGTGAAGAGCCTGACTCCATCTCTTCCATGACCTCATTGTAGGTATCTGGGAGGTGGCTGTCAGGTGTCCCCAACACCATCCTCGATTCTCAGAGTGGGTCCTGTGGTTGTAAAAGCCAAATCTGTCAGTGGCAACAGTCACGAAGCCAACTAAAGCCCCTTCCACTCAGTGGCAGTATCCAGGAGAAAGCCACCAGGACTTCCCCTGGCTGTGGCAGAGGTGCCTCTGAGGGGTAATGGTCCAAAGGACTGCCCAAGCTCCCAGCAGCAGGCCAGGCTGGGAGACATTGGAGGGAGTCTCCCTCTGCCATCTCCCTGCCACTTCTTCCCGGTGCTGCTGTTGGTCTGGGATGCCTCCCCGGGCACAGCTTTCTGTCCCCACTTGCTGTGGGACACCCACCCTCATTGCAGGCCGGTGGGTGGAAGTATAGCCTGTTGTCATTGCCAGGAATTAGAAGCCTCCAGCCATCCCAGCTGTGGATGTCCCTGTGTGCCCCACAGCCTCCGCCTACACCCTCCTCTCAGCTGGGGTCTCAGGGAGCATGCCTCAAAATCTCCTTCACCTCCCACTGGGACCAGACTGCCTGTTATCCCTCTCCTGTGGTCCCTACCTAGTGCAGGCACAGCCATCACCCACGCCACCTCTGCCCTGGGGACATGTTGGTGGCAACAGGCACCTGGGCAGCAGCAGCCAGGCCATGGCTGGAGGTGTCCTCTCACCTTGGCATGGCCCTCCTTCCTGGTGGCCTCACGGCATGACTCAATCAGCCAGCACCGCGCTTGCAGCAAAGTTTTAAACTGTTTTGGCTAAACTCTGCTAATTTTAGGTATGAACTCTAGTAAACTGGTTTAAATTCAGCTTTGCGGTGACTCAGCTGGTATTCATAAACAGTAGCGTAACAAAAAACTAATTTTAAATCTGCCGTCTTGTGTACGGTTGAATCAGTTTAACCAGAGTGGTTTGCAGGCAGATTTAAGCTAAGCTGGGGCTGCTTGGTTGCAGAGGAGCCTAGGTCTGGAAAAGCTGAGGTGCTGATATGAGTAAAACTGTCAGTTGTAATTATAAAATACTTCAGCTTGGGTATCTTCCTGCTGCAGGGTATAAATTAATCACCCACTGCTGTACCGAAGAAGCCTTTCTTCCTTCAGGTGCTCTCAGTGGAGTGAACAAACTCTTTCTTCCAAAACACCTGCTGTAGTCCAGGGCCTCCAAAAGACTTGTGAGCTGGACAGACCACTACCCACTTCCATAAAATAATTAAAATTCTCAAGTAAAACACAGTGATGTTATCATTAAATTGGGACCAAATCCAAGGTAATGGAAAGCACAGAACAAGCGGTCCCCTTCCGCTGGATCAGATGCCTTTCTTGGCATTAATTGGGAGTGCGTCAGCAGGGGAGGTAACTCTGTTAGCTAAATGAATAACATTACTGAAGTTTCTCAGGTTGTCTGTGCCAAATCTATGTTTAATAGGCCTGACTTGGAATGGATATAAAGGATCATTTTATTAATCTCTAAGGTCAGGATTTGAGCAAGGATTTTGAATTATTAAAGAAACTGGCTGATAATTGGGGCAGGAGGTAGAGTCACGCTCAGCTTTGAAATCACAGCGTCAGCAAAACTTTCTTGAGACCTATTACTGAATTCAAAGGGGCTGAGACATGCATTTAGACGTGAGAACTGCATTTTCAGTTGGATGATTTAAAATATAGCAGTAAAATCCACCTGAATCCAGCATGTTTTAAGCTTCACTGAACTAAATTGTTCATGCTACTTTCATTGCTTAAGAGACACAGGTACACCACTGTAACCAGAGAATTAACATTTCGTGACTTCCATTAAATGAAAATCATCAAACACAAAGCCATACCAACTTGAACAGTTGTACAGAGCTATAAAACATGACTTTGAGAGTTTGGCCTGAGAACACCTCAGGGATGCAGGCAGAGAAGCAAGAATGGATGAGGTCTCCTGTTGAGACTGCCTTTCGGCAGCGTGAGTGGCCTCCTTTCTACATTGCTACGAGCTTCCTTCTCCCCATGAGGATGAGCCATCTATCCTGTTCTTGATTCTTCTGGGCAGGAAGTAAGCCACAAGACTCCTTCACCTTTTTTCACTACTTGCTATCTTCAGCTCTTAGTACCCCTTTCATAGGCTGCATATTTAACAAGGAACATAATCTATGTCAGGGGTCCTCAAACTACGGCCCGTGGGCCAGATACGGCCCGTCAGGGTCCTCAAAGTGGCCCACGGGTATTTACAGAACTCCCTGCCCCCCCCCACCCCCGCCGGGGGGAAGCCAAGCAGCCGCAGATGACTTCCTGCCACTTAATCCGCGCCCCGGCCAGAGCCCGGGTGCGGCAAA
>JAVSBS010026834.1:3040-33496 GCA_033124195.1 Coracias cyanogaster | reverse complement strand
TTTTTTTCCAAACTATAGTCTGGCCCCCAACAGTGTCTGAGGGACAGTGAACCGGCCCCCTGTTTAAAAAGTTTGAGAACCCCTGCTCTATGTAGTCTCCATCTTCAACAACATAAGCACTACAAGTTTTCATTTGCTTTCCACTTCTCTAAGGAGCAGAAGATGACTTCTCCACCCAGCTCTGAACAGATGGAAAGATGTGGATCATACACCACAGATGCAGCAGAGTGATGAAAGGAAGCCACATTCCCAAAAGATCTGATCTAGCACTCAGACCGGTTGGGGTAAAATTTCTATGGTTTAAAACATATTTTAGTGCAGCATTATTGTCATGAATTCACTTCTCCTACATGGAGACATAAGTTGGTTTAGCTCAGCTTGTTAGTGGGGAAAGAGGTTCACCGAAGCTCTGTTCGCTACAGCAATGCTGCTGTGGCTGACTGGACTTCTCTCAGCATAAACCAGGCATTTAACTAAAACATTGTAACATCAATCACCTGTTTTGCCAAAATCCAGGATTATTTGAGGAGATGAAAGCGATAATATCTGAAGTGTTCTAAGATTTTTTTCTTCTCCTCATCTCCACAGTCCCTGCAGCTGAACTTGCATCAAATTCTATGGAAGGGGGGAAAATGATATTCTTACAGTGCTTGCAGGCCTAAGTTCAGTGTCACCTTCCTGGAAGTAAAAGCATACATCCATACTACATCTTCTTTTAATAAGAGTGAAAAACTTTCTATGTGCTTCCTTCTACTCGAGAATTATATGGCACAGAAGGGATATACATCCCCTAATAAACTCTTTTTCCATTTTTCCATTGCCATTACTTTCTCAGTATTGGTCTTTGAAAACCACTTTAACAGTTCCTTGAATGAGAATGGTCTTTTTTTCCATTGCTTTGAGCTCTTTCCTATGTATAAACAGAAATGTTTGGAAAGGCAATATGCTTTCAGATTATTAGGAAATAGTTATGTTATTGTTTTTGCAAAGACCAGCAGCCACAAGATGTTATTAAATGTATTTCTGAATATATTTAATATTCGATTACAAGGCAGAAGAGACAGCTCAAAACAAATCTCATGATGGGCAGACTCCTTTGGGAAATGCCATTTCCAAACTAAAGACTTTTAGACATGGGGGCAATAAGCCATTGGAACATGATCCCAAAAGACATGAGCAATGTTCTATTTTCTGGACACTCTAAATCTAAATTGGAAACAAAACCCTTGCCACTCACTTTGGTAGGGATAGGATTTCACTTTGAATATTTTCTGAACACTAAGGTGCTTGAACTCATGGTTTTCATGAAAAGACTGTTTGATGTTTTAGGGACTGCTTTGTGCAGGTTGGAGTAGATGTTACTAATGGATATAGTAGAGGTTTCAAAATCTCTAAAGGATTCTATGAGTATTTCAATTCAATCTTCTAAAATATCTGTATTTTCCTATCTGGGAGGCACAGTGTGCTTTACAGCTATTGATGAACTAAGTTTTAGCAGTCCTGTGAGATCACTAACCATGTGCTTGCTACAGAGGCAGAAACTAAGGCACACAACATTGAAGCAACTTTTCAGGAGCCACAGAAAGGAATAAAAATATAATTGTCCTGTGATCCCTCTGCAGCACTTCCAGCTTGACTTGACATCTGACTCTCAGAAGTGACACCTACTTTTCAGTCTATTGGTGAGCTACACACAAGGAAGATTAAGCTATCATAAGGTGCAGGGAAGAGGATGCTGTGCTTCAGCTCACGTGCAGTCTTCTGCCCACTGTTCTTCCAGTTACCAAGCCATTATTAGGCCACATGGTAGAAAAAAGGATAAAATCACATTAGAAGAAACAGTTACTTTGAAAAGTAGAGTCTAAGCGAGAATAGGCTGGAATGGACAATATTTGAAAATAGTCTTTGAACAAGATTTCTCACTTGGAGCATGGCAATAATACAGAAATATAATTATGTGAAAAAGACTGACATGGTGTCATTTTCCATGACACAGAGTTGAGAGGAAAATAAAAGTAGCAGGCACTTCGACAAGAAACCTGTGGAAATTATTTCGTTGATTTACCTCTGGTGATTCCTGATCACTAATATTTTAAAACTACAACAGCAAAAAGACACATTTTGCTTTATACAGGCATAGTTGGTTATAAGTGCTTTTGGGTTTTGTTCATCAGCACTTAAATTTCCAGTTAAAATTAATTTCCTAGCAATACACTTGACCTGAAGTTCAATGATCATCAACAGGGTTTATTCTGCAGCTGACCCATATAATCACCTTGCTAAGGAATTACAGGTTGGAATGATATCCTGAGCTGTTGGTTTTTATGATGTCCCTGACCGTGGCTCTGAAAGGTTTTAAAAATTCATTTGCCATTCAGGAGTGAGTCACAGTATTTCTTCATTATATATGGAGAAAAAAATCTAATGACTTCCACGGGGATGATACTGCGTTCAGGTAGAAGGACTGTAAAATCTATTTCTGCTTATGGCACTTCTGGATTTTAACTCCTTCCCCTGACTTTCTTACCTTGAAGAAAACAAAATATTCCTGAGAAGCACTTGATCATTTTTTGTATCCATAGCAGCCAAAGGAAAACCATTTTTCCAAAACGCTTCCTGGGAAAACAAATTTTCAAGCTGTAGTGAAAAAAGCCCACTTAAAATACCCTAAGACAAAGCAAGTTTATGAAAACAAAAGAGCATCAAACAAACATTTCTGCTAAATTCATGTAATAAACACCCATAAATCTTAAGCTAGTTCTTTGCAGGTGTACACAGGTATGCTAATATTGAACTGATAAACACATGTTTACACATTCAGCATTACTGGAAAGACTCACTGGTGTTACTGACTACTTATATAGCAATAGTTACTTTAACCTGCTGGTTTTTAAGTGACATTACCTATTGTTAGATATATACTAGTTAAACAAAAATATATCAAAAGCTACCCATGGTAACAGTTGGTAACTATTAACTCTATTATCTATATTTGATTCAGCATCCTGGTAGTTTTACATACATGATTTCATAAATGCTAACGTGTATTTTCAGTGGTTCCATCATTTTCCTAGTTACTTTACATATTTCTGTCCTTCTAACACAAATAAATGAGTCCTTTGAAAAAAGGAGACAAAAAAAGGAAAATAAAGAATAAGGCAAATATTTGATGCTCAGATTAACAGCTTTCATATCAGCATATATTAATAGTATGTATTTGGTCATGCAATAAATCTGGCTTCACCTCTCAGACTTCCTCCATTGCTGTTTCTGTGCCACAGTTCTCTGTCCTGGTCTTGGGTATGTAAATGGTAAGCACTTCAGGGAGGGAAGTCTTTTATGTCTAACAAAGTGATTGGTGGTGTTTTGATGACCTGTAAGGTGTAACAGCTCATTTGGTAATGAAATTGAAAATCTGGCATAATGCTCTCATAAGTTTGCCGGTGCCTAGGGTAAAGGAGGTTGGCCACTCTCAACAACTTTGACATGAAAAGGACTATTTAAACCTGCCCATGTACATATTTAAGTGCTCAAACTTATGCATGTACTTCCAGTTATTCTCCATGTGATAGGAATAAAGGAAATTCCAATTCACTTTTGGGTGAGGAGGAACAATGCATTATCTGGAAAGAGGTTTTTATTAATGAAATAATTGCGTAGGTGGCTACACGCACAAAAGACTAAGAAAAGAGGCAGAGGAGATAGTTCTGTCATTTCAAATTTTGGCATTGGAAGAAAAGTACTGTATTTGAAAGAATGGATGAACAGATTGCTCACAAATTGGGAGCATGCTTCCAGGGACTGGATTCACACATGTCCTTAAATCAACAGGGAATAAGGCCATTATCCCAATGTGTAGCCATTTGTCCTGTGTGTAGGGCAGAGCAATAAAGACTCAGGCCGACTGCATGTAACCTACTACTAATTCCCAAGGAAAAAAGTCTGATATTCAAGCAATTACAATCAGAGGGAATAGCTTGAGTTACTTAATAATAGTGTTTGTAGAATACATGTATTTTTTCTACATTTAGCAAGGGGAGGAATGAATTAAATCAATTCAAGAAGGAATTAGACAGTATTTTGTATGAATAATTCAAGCAAACTCTGCCTAAGCCTTGTTAGGTATTAATGTAGCTTAAAGTTTCTGGACATCTAAAACTAGGCAGGCAAAGCAGAAAAGCTAGCTGGGGGGATGAAGTCTTGTTTGAGCTATGTACTTCTATAGGTGACGCAAAACACTTCTAGAAACAAGGGAGGGTGATGAAGTAGGAGGGTGCTGGTACAGGTGGAAATGGAGTAATAAATGTGCCTGTTCTCCCAGAGAGCAGTGATGGGAGAATGGGACTGTTGTTACTGACTGTGTCCTTGGTGCTGCTGTTGTGCCTTCCAAAGCAAGGGGAAATCTATGAAACTATCTATGTTCATTGCACTGAAAGAAAACATCTCATTCCGTACCTCTGACAGTTATCTCAGAAGGCCCTTTGATTTATGCTGGGACAAACCAAGGAACTTCACTGGGCAAATACTTGTGGTTTCTATCCAACTTAGCTTCTGCTTGTCCTTCAGTATTTATTACTAGTAAGTGGATCAAGCTCCAGCTGTGTCAGATAAGAGACTTCATTTACCCACTACCACAACAACCTATGTTTACCTTGTATAGTGGTACAGACAAGATGGGGACAGAGCAACTTCAGCTGAAGGATTTGGTTATTTAACAGCCTCATAGAACAGGCAAATTACTGAAATGATGTAGCAGCTTGCCCTTTCAGGAAGCCTTTCTGTCACAGGCAATCCTCATAACTGCACATGTCTTTCACTTCCAAATGATCTTGCTAACATTTGGTTCCTTTCCTTCTCTCCCCTCTCTTCAAAAGCAAAGCAAAACAACCAAACTAGGAAAAAAATTTCAAGCATTGGAAATGATGCAAAACTAATGTTGCTTGAAGGTTGCTGTGTATATTGCTACTAATGGCATATGGAAGGTTCAGAGAACTGCAGATCCTAGACTACTTTAAAATATATCCTACCTTGTGTTCTGTGGTGCAACAAAAGGTGCAGTCTGTCTAATTCAGGTAGGTCTCTTTATTTTCCTGTGTATCAGTCCAGCAAATTGAGCACCTGATCTCTCACTTCCTAGTCCAGGAGTCTAACCTCAACACTCTGAGCTGGCAGTCTGGTGGTACTCAAAGTCATTCATTGCTTCAACATATAGTAAGGTGTTTATATTGAATAAATTGAACTGATCCACTAGGGCTTCAAATGCTCCCTGGAGGGCTCCTGTCCTACCACAGCTTTCTGCACATTCTCACCATAGCTAGCTAATATTTCTTTTTTCTTTAAATAAAATGATCAAAATCCAGGTGGCCAGGGTTTCCCTGCCAGACCCTCTCCTTCCCCTATGCCATTCTAAGTGTCCCTCATGTAGCAAAATTGGGAAGGTGAAGAAGTGAGTGATGCTTGATGTACAGTCTTCTTCTGAAGACAGGCAGTTCGCCACTAGTGAGAGACAACTGAATAAGCTAGAACAGGGAAGGGTGATTTAGTGGGAAAAAAATAACAAAAGCAACCTATGCATTCCCTTGCAAGCTTCCAGCTGCCCTTCCTCAGCTCTGGCCAGTGATCCCTGCTGCAGAGCAAAGCACAGCCCTCTCCTCACATTACTCCTCTCTCACCTTCCTCTCCCAACATGAATGGCTTTGCCACTGTGCAAAACTGCCTCTCCACACCATAGACAAGGACAGGGAAGGGATTTTGCATGTTCTTTGGGAACTGAAATTCATTTTGGCTGTACTGTGGCTGTGCTTTTGGCTAGCTCGTAAGTTAAGTCATGGCTTGATAGGATGCATTGCAATAATGTCAGGAGTGGTGGAGCAATCAGCAGAGGGAGAAAAGCCTCACCACTCATTCTTAATGACGTTTTACACAACCAACCAAGATTATGTCAGCCTAGTAATCAGAGCAAGGAAAATTGGAGCTGGGACTCCTTGGTTGTCCACCTTGCTTTTTTACTAGCTTCTTGCTTGGGCTTCCTTGTTAAAGGCAGGCCTGATAATAATCCCCCAAATAAGCAGCTTTACATAGTTCTTTACAAGAATGTGCTTTCTCTTGTTAGTGACCAGTTTCCATTTGCACTGTCTCACTGCTTTCTAAGCAGCTAAACCCCAGCATATATGTGAAGGACACCTTCAGGGGGCTCCATGGCACAGTGTTGCTCTGTATCATGGATACCAGCACTGGGATGGGAAGTGGGGAGCTCTGCCTATATTTGCCATATTTGGCAACTACCAGCTTGTCTCAAGGCACTGTGTGCAAAGGAAACAAGACACATTTGAACCTGGAGGCCAGGGATGGTTGCAAATATAATGAATAATGAAGAGTGTGAGGAACCTAGAAGAAAGAGGGGTAGAGGTACTAAGATGAGAGGAGGGGAGGTTTGTGCTAGGTCAGGAGCTGGGAGAGCAGAATGGGAGAAGGCAAGGGACAAGGATGGCACCACAGTAGTACAGGAGACACCAGTGTGAGAGCCAACAGGGAGCAAAAGTGTG
Organism: Coracias cyanogaster; assembly: GCA_033124195.1. Classification (NCBI taxonomy): domain Eukaryota; kingdom Metazoa; phylum Chordata; class Aves; order Coraciiformes; family Coraciidae; genus Coracias; species Coracias cyanogaster. The sequence continues at coordinate 26,951 of JAVSBS010026834.1, read as the reverse complement.
AGTGCGCTGAAACCAGGGCACTGGGGATGGAGTGTGATGCATCCTAGTTAGGTGAGGAGCCTCAGACCAGACCAAAGAGCCAGGAGCTAGGGGTGATGGTTTATGGGATGAGGAAAAAGAAACTGGAGTGACACAAAGGCAGGTGGAGGATTTTTCTCCACATTGAAAATATTTCCAAACTACAGATATATATAGTTTAAAAAAAAAAAAAAATCAGTGCCCCTTGAAGTTTTCTATGTTTTGAACAGATTTCCATATCCTACTCAACTGGAGCCCAAGATCTGAGCATATTATTTCCATTGCCGCTTGCTGTTTTCTGTCATTCCAGACTTGGCAAAGAGGCAACACCTCTGTCTGTAGGGTAGGGCAAGGGCACACAAAATCCCACTTCCCACTGCCTGCCTGCCTGCCACACCTCTGTGCTGGAAGAAGCAGGTATCTCCTTTGCTTCATCCTCAGACTGCCTGTGTGCTTGTCCTGGGCTGTATAAAGGAGATGTCACAACAGTTAACAGACTTTGAGACACATGGGTAAACAGTGCTTATAATATTTGATCATAGAATCACAGAACATTTGGGCTTGGAAGGGATCTTTAAAGGTCATCTAGTCTAACCCCTTGTAGTGAGCAGGGACGTGTTTAACTAGATCAGGTTACTCAGGGCCCTGTCCAACCTGACCTTGAACATTTCCAGGGATGAGGCTTCTACCACCTCTCTGGTTAACATGTTGCAGTGTTTCACCACCCTCATTGTAAGAAATGTCTTCCTTATCTCTAATCTAAATCTACCCTCTTTTAGCTAAAAACCATTATTCCTTGTCCTGTCACAACAGGCCCTGCTGAAAATATTGTCCCCATCTTTCTTATAGATCCCCTTTCAGTACTGGAAGGCCACAATAATGTCTACCTAGAGCCTTCTCTTTTCCAGGCTTTTCTTTATAGCAGAGGTGCTCCAGCCCTCTAATCGTTCTTGTGGCCCTTCTCTGGACTCACTACCCCAGGGGTTCATGTCTTTCTTGTGCTGAGGGCTCCAGAGCTGGATGTAGTACTCCATGTGGGGTCTCACCAGACCGAAACAGAGGGGCAGAATCACCTCCCTTTTCCTGCTGGCCACCACTGCTGATATTAAGGTGTGTGCAAGTACTAGGTACAGTTTTCTTAAGGGAAAGGGTGCCTTCTTAATATAGGATAAATACCGGTGGAAGGGGCAATAAAACAGAGAAGGTTTAAAAGGCTATAATAGGCAGGAGATGGAACAGTAGAACATGTGGGGTTTTTTGACCAGTGTTCATTTTAGCGGTAGGGACCCAAGCCAGATTCCCTTTCAATGCCAAATACGTCTATTGAAGTCCGAGCAACAGACTTAATTGCATCAGGAAATTGCTGTTTTAAAAAAGCATATCTGTAAAGACTGGGAGAATGCATATGGCACATATGTGCCTCGACAGTTTTGCTAAATAAACCATGAATTTTGACAAGAGTGTATCTGTAAGTTTGCCATGGAAATAGGATTGTATAACATCACAGCTGAAACAAAAGTTCAGCCTCTGAAAACTGTGGGGGTGTGCTGCTAACATGTTTGCTTCGAATGTTAGCTGACTAGTTTCATAACTCCCATGCATCTACTTAATGCTCTTTTAGACAATACATGGAAAGGGTGGATGCCAGGACCGTACAATAAAAGCAATAAAATTGTTATGTTGAATGGTCAGAGACCCGTTTCATTGTTTCAGAAAAGGACAGAAGTTTTTTGCCTTAGGAAATTTAAGAGATGAGACTTCCCAGCTTGTTTATACAGGATTCTATCAAGTGGAGGTGTGGAAAAATATTTGGTTTTCTGTTTAATGAGAAAATTACACTGTAGGGGTATTAATATCATTTGAAGGAACTGGTTGGTTTGGTAGACCAATAAGGAATGGGCTGTAAACGCTTTCTCTTTCAAATTGTTAACACACAGCCACTCCCATGATGCCAAGAGCAGGAATTAAAGTGAAGAGGAGCTGTTACTATTATTGACCCCATGATTCAGCTCAGGAATCTCACCCAGAGCCCAACAAACACATTCTCATTCAACCACTGGCATGTTCGCCAAAGTGTCAGCAGTCCCATCAACCAAGACCATGGAGGAGAAAAAGCACATCCCCACAAGACTCCTAGAAAAGTAGTAATTCTGGGACAGGTTTGGTATGCTAATTGCTTCATGAGGGAAACAAACTGCTATCTTCCTATCAGGAAGAGGGTTTAGAGATCCTTTTTGTGGCACTGAGCACTTGCAGTCACCCTGCACTAGCTCTGCAGATCAGTTATTCCAGTCAGCCCATCTTGGCCTGTGTTCAGGGGAGAAAAAACCTAAAGTAACCAAACTAATTTTTCCAAATTCAACCTGAATTCCAAAATCATTGGAAACATTCTTAATCTTCACTGAAATTCTGTTTTGTAATTCGCACTGGGAATTACAGACTGGCTCATTCTAGTTCCCCAAAATGTTAGCACAACCACAGCATCTTTTCCAGGTGGATTTCTTACCCTGTTCTGGGTCAGCATGTGGCAAAAGCAAAGACATTCTGCCCCTGGCATATGCACCAGGAATGACCACTGCACCATACCCCAGTTTTATTCTGTCCCAAAAGGAGAGCTGACTGGGATAGGGGGGAAGGGTGATGGGGTACTTGTGCACACACCTGTGCATACAGATATGAGCATGCATACACATGTGTATATGCAGTTGTGTTGGAGACAAGTTCTTTAAGCTGCGGCCCTGGAGGAAACACATTGCTGAAGGAGCCATAGTTTCCTTTTCTCCTGTTCAGTAGCCACAAAACGTCCAGATTCTATACAAGGCCTGCTTTACCAAGTGTTTCTCAGATTGGCAGGATTTCCCCAGGAAAAATGATCCAGCTATTGCTGTAACATCTTTCACTCTTTATAAGCAAACTGTTTATAAGGACTGTATTAATGCTAGTGTCCCCTATAATAAAAAGTAAGAAACATATCAGACACAGGTCTACATTTCAATTCAGTCTCTCTAGACAGTGCCCCTTCCAAAATGGTATGCTGAAATTGCTTGGTTTATAGAGAGCTGACAAACAGACTCTGCTTTTATTTCATGGCCAACAGATTTTTCTTGCATACACGTGTCCAAAGAAGGGCAATGAAGCTGGTGAAAGGTCTCGAGAACAGGTCTAATGAGGAGTGGCTGAGGGAACTGGGGTTGTTTAGCCTGGAAAAACAGAGGCTGAGGGGACACTTCATCAGTCTTTACAACTACCTGAAAGGAGGTTGTAGCAAAGTGGAGGTTGGTCTGTTCTCCCATGTAACAAGTAATAGGACAAAAAGAAACAGCCTCAAGTTGCACGAGGCGAGGTTTAGGTTGGATATTAGGAAAACTGTATTCACTGAAAGGGTTGTCAAGTACTGGGCCAGGCTTTACAAGGACATGGTGGAGTCACCATCCCTGGAGGTATTTAAAAGACTTGTGGATGTGGTGTTTTGGGACATGGTTTACTGGTGACCTGGAAGTGCTGGGTTAATGTTTGGACTTGATGATCTTAAAGGTCTCTTCCAACCAAAATGATTCGATGTTTTTATGTGTCACAAGTCCAAAGTAACACAATACACATGACTGAAGTCAGACACGTGAATGGTCAAGGTATGCACAAAAGCATTTTTGCACAGAGACACAGATTACTGTGTTGTGGCTTTTACAGGTGTCCTCTCCCTTCATCACATGAAACATTTGTTGGGTCATATGCAGTATACTGCTGCCAGGGAAGGGCATGCCATGGAGAGCTGACACATAGGATTAACATACTTCCTTCTGCTCTCTGCTCGCATGGATTGGTTGGAAATAAAACTAAATTGCAGTCTTATTAGCACAAAGCTTTGAAAAACTCTTGAAGCTTGGCTCTGACTACACCATTACATGGCTATATTCTGCAGCAGACTGATGTCATTTGCAAGACCAGGGCAGCAGAGGCATACAGCAAACACAGAACATCTCAGCAGGAAAACTGAAATTCACCAAATGGCAAAGATCCTGTTACAATACTGTCTCCCCCATGTCCAAGACACTTGATCTATTAAATCACAGAAATCAAACCCTGCAGTTCCAGTTGCACTGGGAGGATTGTATTAAACTTAGTCAGCAATTATCAGTAATATGGGATAAAAATCTTTACTCTGGAAGTAAGCTTTAAAAGGTCATAATGTAATTGCTGTCACTGATGGTGCCTGCAGTGGCTGCTAGTCTGATTGTAAAGCAACAGAGAAGAAATGCAGTTGAATTGCAAACCCTAAACTGCTATTTTTGTCACAGTGTTATTGGCAGAATTATAGACACAGCACACATCAGCTTTTTCCACACTTGCTAGCCTTAATAACTTTACCTTTGTTCTTCACCAAATTTCCTCTTTATTGTTGTTCTGTGAATGCTCATTATGAGCAAGCACAGAAATGCCAAATGAGACAGGGAAAGTGGGAAGTGTGCCAAGGAGTCAATGGGAGATTCAGACAAGTTTTCCAGGCCCTTTGCATTACTCACAGAAAATGCAATACACGAGTTAAAGCTGCACTGCCAGATTAGATGTGAAACTGGACATGGTGGCACCTTCCACTGCAATGAGATGTGGAACAGAGACATTTGGACCCTGGTTTAGGTGTTAGGGATTTGCACCTCTTGGCTGCTTCCAGAATCCCACTCACATACCACAGCCTGGATATGCACAGCAATGAGCAGAGTTAATCCCAATCCATTTTTAAAGTAGTGGAGGTAAACTTAATTAGATTCTCTTGCAGATGCTCTCATATAGAATTTAAAAGGTCTTAGAGTAATTTTGTGCTTCGACTACAAGTTTTGAGGTAACGGGTTATTGCATGCCAAATCCTAAATAAGCGTCAGTGGGTGCTCTGCCCTCTCACCGCTCTAGCTCGAATGACTTCACATTTGCTATATATTAAGAATCACTGACAATTACTGCAGATCCCTCATACATAATAATTTGCAGTCCAGTAGCTTGCTGCCTCTACTATACCACTTAGTTTATATCCCTTTGAAAATAATTTATACTTAATTGAGTTAAGGTCAACTCCTATTGAGAGTGCTGGCACAGTGACTAAATGCAGTTCAGCTTATTTGCTCTTAACTCATATTTTAACATTCCTGAGTGTTCATGTACAACAAGCAGATTTTTCACACAGGAAACAAATAATTAGGAACATCCTGAGCAGTACAGCTGTTTAGCTTCACAATACGTTGTAATGCTACACCTCTGGCTATGCCCAGTCCTACTGAAACTAAAATGGTCTCCTCTTCCTGGAAAATGGACTTCTTATTGTGAAATTATTCAGTAAGTTACTTCTAATAGTGGCTTTACAAATGTCTCATGTGCTGTTTGAATGGCTCTAATTTGCTTAATAAAGGACAATTTTTAGTTAATCAAAAGCTTCTCAGTGGATTCTGAATTAACAGTTGGCTTGCTGACAGGTAAAATTAATTAGAATTTTTTTTTCCTTCTGCTAAAAGAGTAAATTAATCTCTTGCTCAAACACATTTGTGATAAGAGCTACCAGGCGGTATCTTAGGCATTTATTTAGTGAAAACCTAATAATATCAAACTTAGTAAAAAATAAGAAGTCATGAATACTGGGGCTTGTATACAGCTATTTTTGCTATTAAAGTGATTTTAGATAGTAAATGTTTGCACCCTTAAAGCTGCTTCTCCTTCTCTGCCTCATCTTAGTTCTAAACACCATAGCAACCTACCTGGCTGTAGGAAAGGCTGGCAGGTCCTGGGCCTGTCATATTCCCACAGCACCCTGCCTGCCTCTCACAAACTCACAAGCAGTCTCTTCTTTGTTAAAAAAAGGAAGATACTACCACATGGAACTGAAGTGCACATCAGCATACTAACTGTGATACCAGAACTCAAATGCCACAAGTTTCTGAGTAACCATCATTCCTGCAGCTTTCAAACCAAGCTCAATATCTCTGTGGAACAAGCTGGGGCTTGTAGCAAAATGCAGCCTCTCAGACAAAACCTCAGCTGGTTAATGTAACCACCAATGCTCTAAGGAAAGATGAGACAATTCCTGTATTGACTCAAATCTAAAGAAAGCCTGAATCTAAGGTGACCTTCAGCTTTAGAAGAACAGAAGTTGCAGAAGAACATACTACGCATCAAACACTCCGTGCTGCCTCAGCCTTCTTCCCTCCAGTCCCAGGCACAGCTGAGCCAAAATTTGTCTCTTTCCTCCATGAGTCCTTGCCTAAGCCCCAGACACCCTTCCTGCCACCACAGAAACAGCCCCACAGCCTCTTGGGGCAAAAGGAGGTGTTGGGGCACAAGCTACCTCGTCAAACCCTTCTCCTCCCTCCCACCCTGCTCTCCTGACCTCCTGTTGCCCATCAGCCCTGAGCACCTGCCCCCTAACTCCAGTGCCTTACACAGTTACACAAGTTACTCCTTCAAGCCAGCCACGTAATTACTGCTGCTGGGTGAGAGACCATTACTGGAGAGGTTCAGGAATGCGCATTATACCTCCCTAAATAAAATGGTACTTGTCCTGCAGCTACAATCACAAGTCCCATTATATTATGACAGAACATTCCAAGGTGAAGCCCTTTTTGCTTCAGGCATTCTATAGCATCTGCCCCAAAGTGAGATAGAAAATGTTCACATGAGCTCTGGGAGATTCTTATTGCAAAGTGCAAGTCTGCATATTGTTTAAAATATGGCTGGGTACTACAGTTCTGAGGTGTTTAATCAAGGCTGGTGTGTGGGGGGGTGGTTGTTGTTCATTTTTCTGCCCTGAATTAACTTACAATAGCTATTAGAGCACTTATCTCAATTCTGGAGAAAATTATAGCCAGATCCAAAACCCTGGCCAGAGCCTGAAAATTCAGAGTAACACTGAGTTTATGGGGAATTTAATAGGAATTGAACATATATAGCACTTCTTAAGGCTTGGCTGAACACACACTCCCTCCAAAGAGCGAGTGCCAATGTAAAACACTGAAACTGAAAGTAATCTGCTTCAGAGATATCTGTACATATCTACTATGGTTTCCTAACGAGGCTTACCTAGCATTCCTAGCTGTATATCTACCTGTCACTCCTAACAGCTTGTGAAGCTGCTGGCTAATTTCGAGGAGATTTGACAGAGTAGCAGGAGAATCAAAGGTGTTTGGTCTGAACATGATTCATGGAAAGAGGAAGTGAGGCGCATAAACAACAGCCACCCAAGCTGAATCAGTGTCCGCATGGTGGCTCAACCTCAAGACACAAATCTTCAGGGAATCAAACCGTAAGACTGGCTCCACTGCTCACTGAACCACTTCTCTGACACCCTGAAATCCATTAAAAACATCTGCTGGAAGCTTCACTGTAAGTGGAGCAGGAGTCTCAGTGAGCCAAAGGTTTCAAAGGCAGCTAACAAATCATATATACCTCCTAATGTGAAGGTCAATCAGCTCTTGTGTTTCTATTCACATATGAAATGAATAATACTTACCCTAGAACAGAAAGACAAAAAACAAGCCATGCCACTGCCAGAGTTTATCCTATCAGCAGTGACCTCAATGAATGTAGGATCAATTCATTTAAAAATACTAATTTGCAGCTTTAAAACAAACAAAATAATCAAACTGAATGAAGTGGAACATTAAAGTCACTTCAGCATCTCAAGTTGCTTTATCCTGAAAGGTGTAGGCACTGCAGAACAGGAGTCAAAAGCAACTCTATTTGATGGCTTTTCAGTGTGTGATATAAATATTCATGAAAAGAGTTATGAAAAGAGTTGGTAAAGCCTACTGAATTCTCTCTACCTTTACTTCCCACGCCTGTTCTTCACTGGACTTCAAAACACAGTGGAGTTGACCTCCTCTGGTAGGATATCCACATGATTGCAAAAGAAAATGGCATTTGTACTGATAGCATATTAAGCATCTCATTAGGACTTACTGTTTTCAACAACTAGTAGCCATTTGAATGGACCTTGCGTGTTGTGTTATGGAGGAAGGGTGGAAGCATGCCTTGTGTGCAAGTATAGATGCATGCTTCAAGATTTATTTCAGCTGAGACTAAACTGATAACAATAATAAAGGCAGACTATTATGCTAAGAGATGGGCACTGTTCACTGTTTTAAAGATTTGTATCGAAACTTCCTTTATTTGTTGTCTTTCTTTGTATGGTGCCCTTTACAGGTTTTTTACTTTGCTCTTTATAACGGCAGGAGATGTGTAATCATTCTTGTGAGAAGCTGATGCTGTTTGTGCTATCTCATTCCTTTTCTCATTGCTTCCTAAGGTGAATGAAAGAACAGTCTGCAAAATGAATTTCTTTTTTTTCTCGAACACAGATTCTTTTTCTTTGTGTGAAATGGCCACCAGCAAAGCCTTGCCCTCAGTCCAGGGCAGCCTGGGTCCTGGTGCCAGTGGATGCTGCAGGGCAGGTCTCAAGCCTCTTGTTCCCATGAGTCTCACCAGAGGGGCTGCTTAGTGGGTTAATTCATCCTGGATCTAAGTTGGAATACATCCTGGTAACTCTTTCTGCCCTGCAGGCCTGAATGATAGGAAAGGAGGTTGTGACCAGTGCCCTTGCAATGTTTGGGGTACCTGCTTACAGTGAGCCCCTACAAGCTGCTAGTGCAGTTTACAACACTTGGGCTGGTCTCTGTCACTCCTGGGGGTCAAAGATATGTTCCATGTCCCCCAAACCAAGAAAGCATAGAATGCCTTACAAGCAAATAGGCAGGGGCACACATCCGAGTGCATGATCTTGACTCAGAGCTGTACCTTGGATGAGAGAAAAGTTCTCCCCATTCCCTTAATTCCCAGTGAAAAAAGCAGTAGTAACATTGTTGTACAGTTAATACAGTCACAACTGAAAGACCAAGACTATGGCTGACTGTACAGCAGAACATCAACCAAAACACAGCCCCCCAAGAGCATGGAGGGAAGTCCACCCCCTTCCGTCTTCTCCCTACCCCCCAACACAGAACTTCCTCCCTGCAAATTCTTTTTAATCTACAGAGATCAAGGGAATAAAGAGCAAGTGAAGCCAGTCCAGCTTTGTCCCATACCCCAGCTTCTACCAAGGATAAGGGAAGACTGGTCTGGAAGAAGGAAATTAGAGGTCACTAAGTGTTGTGAGATGCAGATTTTCACCTGGTAATTGCTGTATCAGAAAAACGCCCTTTCCACTTTAAAAAAACCTGATTATATACCCATATTATTGATTGCAAAGGACATCAGAATATCTTTGTGCATTGTTAAGCAGTTCTAAATATTTTGCTGGAGTCTGGTGTATGTACAATGATCAAAAGAGACATCCTCAATTAGTATTGAAATTCAGCCAGGACTGCTTGTCTTATTAAAGATTAAAACTGAAGCAAAATTTGATTTTGTCACTTTGTTAGCCTAAAATGCTGTCAACATCTTTTTCTTCGTGCCAACCCTTCTCTCACCCCTCAAACCCATTCTCCTTGCTGCAGTTTTTGCAGCTGCATATTCTGGTCTTCAACATCAAAAGACACAGTATGTAGGTAAAAACAACTCCTCTCTACTCTCTTATACTGGAGGGGACTTTAAACTTTTAAGACAAGAAAGAAGCAGACTTTCCTACAGGCTTTTTAAAGATTGAATGTGTACTAGCATATGAGTTAACCTGGCATTGTCTTCTCTATCTGCTCTTTCAGGACTGCATCTAGCTTGATTTTTCTTCCTCTTTCAATTGCTTCGTAAAAATTCATAGCCCTCTGCAACACTGCACATGCACAAGGTCTGCCTGCACCATGGATGCCTTCCACAGAGGTCACCCTCTGAGGGTGCTGGACACCAGCTGGTGCATGCATATGCTGGCACGCTGAGGGACACATGGATACCAGTCTGTCCCCACGTAACGTGGGGGCAGTTCTCAACACCACAGCTCGCCTGCTGTGTGAATCCATCGCCAATATGGAAAGCGGCTACCGAATTGAGTGCAATTACTCACGGGCAAAACTGCTCCTCTTCCCCTTCGTCCATGACTCCGCTGATGTCCCAGGGAATGCAAAGGGTTTGCTTTTTCCCACCGCCAAAGTCGCCCTCCATGATGGAGATGGGAATAAATCACCGACCCTGCCTCTCGTGGGAGCAAGGAGTGCATGAAGCTGCTCTGCGCATGCTGCCCCTCAGCTAGAAGAGCCTGGTGCAAGCTGGGCTTACTCTGTCAGAGCATTTCGGGGGGAGGAAAATCACTCACAGGAGAGAAGCGGGGAGAGTGGCAGCAAACACTCGGAGCCCAATCACCTTTCATCATTTTGCAAGTTGGAAACAAGATATGGTTAAGAGGTCATGTGCCCTGAGTGATTTACAAACGCAATGGATGCATGGGAAGCCGCATGAGGTTTTCTTTTCAACAGAAGCAGCACATTTATTGGTATTTTGTCCAACATCCAGGCTTAGAGATTGCCCATCGCATATAAGGGAGAGTGTTAAAGCCCTTAGAAATATATTAAAACGGTTTTTAAACCCACACAGTTGGGGGATGGTGTTTCCTTCAAGTAGTTAGCAGAACTGTAGGATTTAGCACTTTCAGTAGCAGACTGAAAACCTCTCCAAGGCAGTAAACAGAGCCTTGGATCCCGAGCCTAACACTCATATTCGATAAGGAATAATAGCCTCTTTTTCTGAACCAGGCCAATTTACTACAGGGATAAGGAAGTTGACACCATGAGTGTGAGTCTCTGTGTATCCACATGCCCCTCTCAAGTGAAAAATGAGGAAAAGAGCAGCAGTCTTCCACTCAGTATTGAATGGAGCCAGGATGCTAGCAGGGGAGTCTTACAAAACAGTGCATAAAGCACATAGCTTTCCTTGTGCATCTCTCTCTGGAAAGGGCAAACAATATGATGCTTGTAGAAACAAGGAAAGGGTCTTGCTTACAGGAGGGTATTGTGAAATCACATTCCAAATGTTTAAAGTCCACTTAAAGGGAACTTTAAATGTAGCATGATCAGAGAGGAAGAGAAAGCTGTCAGATACTTAGCCAGCAAGAAAAGGAAAGAAAGAGAGACGCTGAGCACAGGGGAACAGGCTGAGTGTCTCTGGAGGTCTTATCTCCAATTATGGAATATACAGAATGATTTAAAGGGATATTGTAAATTACGACTCAGTGTTTTAAATAATTTATAGTTAGAGCTTAAGTCCCTTGAACAGCCTATCCCTACACTGGTGTAGCTCCTTTCATGTGCTTAATATATTTCACACCTCTCCCCTAGCACAAACTGAATTTAAAGAGGCTGGAGATTTTCTTCAAGAAAACAAGTTCAAATGTGGTAGAAAATGCAGGAAACATTTTGCACAATAAAAGGACTCTTTGTCAGAGGAAGGTCTTTTAAAAATCTTGAGTGGACTCAGTGCCTCCTGGTGCTGAAGACCGCTCCATAGCTTGAGCGACTCAGCTCTCAGCTGTGCTCTGGGCAAAAGGGCAAAAAGTGCAGGATCCTTGTGCACCAGCACCATCACGCAGACAAAACACTGCTAGACAGATCTGTGATACTGCAACAAGAGCTCATGGGTGGCCCATCAAAAGTAATCCATCTACGGATTACAATCTATGTCTGGTGAGCATCCTAGGTAGAAAACAAAGAGAGAGGCACGGCAGATAGCAAGGAGGCAGAGATCCAACAAGAGGAAGAGCGTTCATCTTTTGGCTTCAGCCTTTAGGTGTCTGGAGAGCTAGAGCCTGAGAATGGGAGTTCATCAGCACCCTGCTTGCTGCTTCTGCAAGGTGACAAGATCTTTCACATATTTTGTAAGATACCTGTGCTGGAAGTCACTGTCAGCCTTCTCATGGGAAGTCAGCTCTCTGCAGTGCCTCCAAGGGTAAATACATAGGAGTGAGGGGCTTCCCGCTGCACTCAGACTATGACAGAAATTACAGTGCTAGTCCAGCTGGGCATTGCCCACTTCTGCCTATCCACCTTCTCCTGTCTGTCTCTCGGTGTATATAAAAACTGTAAGTCTGGAAATGGGACCATTTTTGTACTGTGAGCCCATGAGGCACAGCCAAGGCTCTGAGGTACAACTGCACCATGAACAGCAACAAAGAGAATGAGCAGGGTCTGGACTGGGGCACTGCTGCCCTACACCAGAGGTGTTACAGAGGCTCAGGGACGGTAGAGTGCTATATGACACAGTGGTCCCTGGACTGCTACAAATTGCCTTGGAAGTAGTTCTTATTCCAAGCCCCAAAACGCAGATTTGAATTTATGATAAGAAGTTTCCTCTTCCTTCTGTCTAATCCCTCTTTCCTAAGGTACCTTAGGAAGGTTCCTAAGATACTTTTGGGCAGTGCAGTAGATCTCAGACAGCAACATTTTAAACCAATGGCCTTTCTGTTTCCCTCTCTAGCTGAACTGTGCTTGGTGTTCTTTCTTCCTCCCACATCTAAAATAAGGAGACTGCAGACATTTCAACAAGTCTCATATTGAAATTCCAAATGGTTTTGAGTGCATTACAGAAAATGCATTAAGGGACTGTGGCTCTTCAATTATTTATGGCAATATTATACATCCAGATTCGCCTTAACATAAATAGTATCAAACAGGAGCAGAAAGAGAATAAAACATTCAAGCCTATTTTTGAGCCACCTAGCATACCATGGAGCTCCGCACCCGCCCTCAAAGATCTGTTCATTCTACTCACTGCTGCAGCAGAAAGTGTGTTGGTAATCCTGCCAGGGATGTGAGAAAACCCTCCCTCGAGCACATCGTAGAGTCTGCAAGGTCCTTTGCAATTATTACTGAAAATATCGACTCCTCTGTTTCACTTAATGAAGGCTCTGAATGCATTTTACTTCATACTTAAATTCTAGTCTGAAAATCCTGGCATGGCTGGCACCAATGCAAATGTCTTTTGTCCCAGTAAGGCAGAGATTAATTTGTAGGTGGCCAGTGGGAGACCAGATGGCTTCTCTGAGCCCTGACTATGCTGGATCCTCACTCCCAGTTAAGATACTCTTCCAGACTTGTTACTGCTGCTTTATTTTCCATGTATCCAAAACAGCAGTCAGTGGAGGTACAGGAGCACTTCATTAAATAAAATGTATACTGCATTAGTATTTGGAGTCTTCAGCAGATGACTGGTGGATCCCAGAGTCCAGATAATGTATCTCCTCTTTCCTGCATACATTAAAAACTTAGAAAACCCAAGAAGACACTCATGCCTCCTTGAGTGCTGCTGGGGCAGTCACCACTCGCTCCTGGGGGCTCTGTGGCTTTGAGCAACTTACTGCAGATAAGACTGCAACAAGGGGGATGAAAACACCAAAATGTCCTCTCTCCTTTGAGACTTACTTTCTACAGTACTTTCTAAAAGGAAATGTCAGTCCAGAAGTATAATGATGCCTTTATCCCAGACAGCCAGTTTTCATTGACATTTACAGGAAATACCTTACCTGTACAGGTACCCTCCTGGGATGGTTCTGCCCGCTTCAGGCACTGCCACAGTCCCCCACTAACTCTAACAGCATCAGACCTGCCTTTGTTCCTCTCACTGTGACTGCCCAGAAACGCAGATTATTTCTTCCAGAGAGTTCAGGAGAAGATACTCAAAAGTCAAGGGAGGAAACTTTACCTTATTTCATCTTAGACATCTGAAAATATCCCCTTGCTTAGGTATATGACTGTGTGAAATGCTAAGGCCCGAGTTGTGGGCCCCAAGTTGGAGCTGACCTGTGAATGAGTCACAACCTAACAGAATGTTTTGTTTTTCCTATTGGCTTCATGTTCCAGAGACAGAACCTGACCCACCTGTGTCTCTGTGGCTCCACCCTCACCCAGGTGGTCATGGTTGGGGTGCTGGGCTACTTTAACCAGGAGTCAATCAGTCAAAAGAGCTTCCTGTTGGGTGTGGCTCCTGTTGGGGCTGGTTGCCACTTGCTGAGCTCTCTCAGTTGTGTCCTTCCATGTGAAGGGCCACTGAGGGAGCCACCTCTGTCTGTTATGTCCAGCAGGCGATGCTGGCACCGCAGGACCTTATGGCAGGACTGTTTGAAAGATTTGCGAGAGGATATCATCAGCATTGGCCTGTGTGATCAGGCAATGGATGGCAGCATAAAATGATGATGGCTGAACTAGCACAACATCGCTTCACAAGGACTTCAGTGAATCATGGAATGGTTTGGGTCAGAAGGGATCTTTAAAGGTTATCTGGTCCATCTGCCCTTTCTTGGGCAGGGATACCTTGTGCTAGATCAGGTCGCTCGAAGCCCTGTCCAACCTGGCCTTGAACACTTCCAGGGATGGGGCATCCACAGCTTCTCCAGGCAACATGTTCCAGTGTCTCAGCACTCTATTGTGAAAAATTTCTTCCTAATACAAATCCAATCTAAGTCATGTACAATTATTTGTTATTACTGAGTTACGTGGCTACAGGCACGCGCACAGCAAGTGACTGGGTGTCAGTATTTGCGAAAGAAAACCTTAGTCTGGGGAAAAAAAAAAAGGGGTGGAGGAATTATCAGCTGAAAATCAGACACAACACATGGAGGTTTCATAAATGCTGAGCAAAGTCTTTTGTTGCTGTCCCTAGCTTTAATGAGAACAGTTTGCATTGAAAGCTTCTGTAAATTCTGTATGAAATATTTATCTAAGACAATGGCCACATTTATGTCTTCTCTAATTGTGTTACATGTGGTCTCCTTTGAAGCAATTACATAGTTTACATTTTGATTCATTAACTAAATATTGTAACAAAAAAAAGCTAAAAAAGTTTGAAAAACAGTTCAGTCAAGCAAGACTTGAAATCGTATTCTTTTAACAAGACTGATTATCTTCTCAAAGCAATGCCTCAGGACTCAGGGCAAACAATACATCCAAGGGACAGGAGCCTCTTAAATTGCTTCCCAAGCGTGCAGCTGGTGCTGCTCACTACAGCAGAACCCAGCTTCTCCTTAGGTATTAGCTTCCTACCATCAGTCGCTACAGCAAAGCACTTGTTTCAACTATATAGATGTAACGCTTTTGCTTCAGTTGATGAAGATGGATGGTACGCCAGTCACTCACAAATGATTTTAGATATGTTGCAGCAGCAGCTCCTGCCTCATCAATATAATATAGGCTTTGGTCACTGAAAAAATGCAGGGCATGATTAAACCATGTATCAAGCAATGCAGATTTCCCCATTCTTTTCCATGCCAGTGAGTGCGGTTTGTCATGGTGATGTTGCTGGTGAAATTATAGTGGGGCTGTGTGCAGCAATTTGCAACAGGCTCCATCGCTGGTCTAAACTCACCTCTCCAGTTTTTCAGAGGCTTTGGATACCTCTTGAAATTTTCAGATTAAAAAAAAAAAGACAAAATATCTCCTAAACATATTTAGTATACTATCCTTTTTAAATATATATATATTTACAGAATGCTAGGAAAAAAAATATTTTCGCTTTAAGTTGACTTTTAAATATACTCATTTAGGAAAAATCTGCCACTGTGGCAGATCATTAAATGTCTCTGTCTGCTTTATGTTCCTCTGCATAATTTAATCTACCTGATGACTGGTTGGGATGAGATCCCAACCAGTGTTCATGTCACAAAGCTCAGTGTTTCTGTTTATATATCCAGTCAGTCTCAGAGACTGGCATATTGTTAGTAAATTAAGTATAATAAAATATTTTAAAATTCCAAAATAATAATTTGGAAGACTGACAGTAAGGGAAAAGCTATTTTATGGCTATCTAGAAATTACACTGGGCAGTAAAGTCTGCACTGCATGGAGTAACAGTTGAGGATCTATACACCTCCAAATTAGGAAACTCGAAGCGATAACCTGTGACAGCCAGCACATTTGTAGTTTCTACAGATCTGTGCTTTGGTAGTACCACTGCTTTACAAACAGTGTAAATGATCCGAATTACTAGTATTACAGAAACTATTCAAATTTCTAACTTACACAACCCTTATATTAAATTTAAACTAAATTGAGAGTGATATTAGAGAAAATAAAGGAAATTGGGATTTTTAGCATATACTTCTCTCTGAATATTCCCAGAACTTTGTGGGTACCTGTCGTAAACGGACCCGTTATTTTGAAATGTCTTTTTAAGCCAAGTATGTGGCTTAAGTACCAAGTAAGTACCAAGTATGTGACTATGCACTCACTGTAATAAATGCAGCTGTGATCATTTCATTGCATAGATCAGACAAAGTGTACAAGCTAAGCATCAGCATCTTGTTCATACCTCAGTAAAAAAAACGTAGCACAGTACTCAAGTTTTATTCAGACCTTTCTGTTCCAAGCGTTTTCAGACTTGGCAGAGTACATATTCCTTAGAGGACTATGAATATGACAAATTTAAATGTTTCTAGTAAAATCATTTTTTAGTTAGCTCAATAAAAAACATAAACGCTTTTCTTAATAGCACAGAAATCAACTTTTAAATACAGTGAAATACAGCTAAAAATGTTCTGTTCTGTTTTTCTTAAAAGTGGAGTGAAAGTATAAAGAATTCTGGCCTACTTTGTATCTCAGCAATAGGTTGTTTAGACCAAAAAAAATGCTGATACTCTTTGAGCCTTCTTGCAGAAGTCTCACTTACAGTCTCTTTCCAAAAGTTTGCAAATTTAATCTGTGATTGTACATGCCCAGGAAAAGAAAAAAACAAACAAACCACAGACACACATACACACACACACAGAAACCCCCAAAACCAAAGCAAATCAGACAACCCTACACCAAACAACCTAAATAAACATACAAACCAGTCTCACAATAATGCCACTTTGGTTCTTTTTAATGTGTTGATTTTTCTGTGCTTTGTATTTGATGACAGTAATCACTGCAGTTTTGAATAGTAATACCGTTACTATGATTAGTTTAAGAAAACCTTAAGATAGAAGTCTTCTCACTAACATCTACGCTACCGCATTGTAATTAACTATTAGCCTATACACAATTGCCTTCAGTGGAACAGTGCTACTCGCGTGCCCACTGTGTTCCATCATGTATTTAAGCCTACAATGTTTTGCTGCGGAGGCCCTCTTTATGCTACAGCAACATGGTGCACACAGTCACAGGTGTCCTCTTGCTGCTATTTCTTTTTAATTTTCAATTTAATTTTTAATTTTAAAAAATTTATTTTCATAGAATCATAGAATCAGAATCATAGAATGGCTTTAGTTGGAAGGGACCCCAGAGATCATCTAATCCAACCTCCCTACCATGGGCAGGCACGCCTCTCAACTAGACTAGGTTGCTCAAGAGCTCACCCAACCTGGCCTTGAACATCTCCAGGGAGGGGGCGTCCACAACCTCTCCAGGCAATCTATTCCAGAGTCTCACCACCCTTGTACTGAAGAACTTCTTCCTAAGATCCAGTCTAAACCTACTCTCCTTCAATCTGAAACCATTTCCCCTTGTCCTGTTGCTGGACACTCTCATGAAAAGTCCCTCTCCAGCCTTCCTGCAGGTTCCCTTCAGGTAGGAAGGCAGTTGTAAGGTCCCCCCAGAGTCTTCTCTTCTCCAGGCTGAACAATTTCCAATGCAAAGGAAAATGCTCTGAATATTTAACTTTTCCTTTCCTAAATAGCTACTGTGTAAAATCATATTAAAAGTCTAGTATACTGTTTAGCATATGCATTGCTTAGAAATAGTTTTCTTTACAGATATGTCTGTCTACATTTATTCTCTTTAGGAAATGGATTTTTGTTTGGGTTTCATTCTGCATTTGTATATGTTTAACAAAACAGAGTCTGAAATTACAAACATGCTTTCCCTCTGTTTGGGAGAGCAGATATGTAGTCATGGAATTTCTCAGCAATGTATCTTCTAGCCTGGAAAAAAAAAAAGTAGTTACTTGATGCTTTTAAAATATCATAGCAGTTGTTTTTCTATTGAGCCACCAAGATACTGAGGGTGAAGGGAATTAAATTTCCCAAGCAATACAAAGAAGTGACTTGAAGCCAACTACAAATCTGACCAGGAGAAACTGCAGACTGCAAATAACTGTACTTTGATATAAAGATCACAATCTGAGTTTTATTCTTACTATATATTTCTATAATATAACTTTATTTCTATAACTATGATGATGTGAGCTATATTTCATGCTCTTTGCACATTCAACAGAGGAAGTCTACCTGCTTGCCTTCGCAGTTCTTTGCAGGCATAACCTTCACAAATCTTCTCATTTAGAAAGGATTTTCTTGAGTTGAATCAAAGTTTCCAAATTAGGCCTATAATTTTGCATGTGGAGTTTACCATTTTAAAAAAGTATATTCAGGTTAGTTTTAGATTGTGTGGCTCAAAAATAAAATTATGTTTGCCTGGTTTTCTTTTAAGCCAGAGGATCCATCAACAAAATTCACCTACAGATTCTTTCCTGTAAGCTAAAAGTTCATCCTTGCCCATGATGCCAACAGAACCTTTGACAAAAATGAGGTTGCTGCTGTGTTTAAACCATGGTCGAACATGTGGATCTAGACTGTCTCATTGTTTCCTTTTTTCTCTTTCGCCTTGGATCCACCTGTTGTATGATCTTTGTGGTAGGAATTGCCTTTATTTGCTCCCTGAGTTTGCACAGTTGCACACCATTGGGATTCCTCGCCCTGACGGAAGATGCAGGGGTGTTTGTGGGTGATTATGTCCACAAGCCCATGTTTGTGCACACTGGAGGTGAGGCTGAAATTGCTTTGAAAAGTTAACGTTTATTTACTGGACCTTCCCTGGTGTGCCTGGGTTACTCTATAGCAGCAATCCTGCTCAGTGGCATTTCATAGAGAGAATGTGAACAGTAGTTTCTTCTACTGACATTAAGTGTAAATACTAGCAAAGAAAATAAAACCATTTTTGTAGGCGCTTAGCCAAACTATTAAAACAATGGAGCAAGTATTTTATTTCAATTGCTAACTTCAGACTTGTTTGGGGTTTTTTTGCGAAGCCTTTCTCTGTTATGGTCCTCTTATGATAAATTACTGAACAATTTAAAAAGCAGGCTACAGAAGACAAAAGATGCACCCTGGTTCTTTGTGATATGAGCTGCATGTTCTATCTTGTACTGAATTAATCATAAACATTATTAAATATTTAAGTATTTATAAGGAGAAAAGAGCAGGTGCCTGTCAAGAACAGGTGTTATAAATTTAAGGTTAAATAAAACACAACAATCCTTTCCACATATTATTTCCATAACATACATCAGAAACCATACTCTCCACTAACATGTCCCCAGCTGTGCAGAAGAAAAGACTTTTGTGATGTGCTTTCTGATCTGGGCTTGTTTCTAGAATTGACTTCCCACTTTGGTTCACAAGGGTTCGGTTTTGCTGACCGTGATGGAATTCTGTAAATATCATGCTGCTGATCTTAGAGTGTTTGTAAACATCATTACATTTTCAGTGAGTAGTTCACTGAGTACCTGCAAAAATAATTCAGCAAGCTGCCCAAGGATGAAGGATTTGCCCAAGGTTTATTTTGATTTATTTTAAAAGCACATACAAAATTCATAGTTGTCTACTATTGAACATGTATGCAAGCATTTGAAGGAGTGGTGCCATATCATCCAAGCCTTTTCTGAAGTCTATCAATGAGTCATCTGAGTCCTGTGAGAAAGGTTTTTTATAATAAAATTAGTGAAATATTTTGGTAGATGGAATAATTTGATTATAACGTGAACAAGCACTGTCCAGGCCAGACAATGGCAAGAGATGGCGATCAGCAGTCACCCCATGCAAAAAGTCTTTTCCCTCCCTGGGAAAGCAACACATCTCCGTGAAGTCACTCCCACCCTGATCCTTTGGAAAACACTGCTCCCTCTACCACACGCCAGCATCTAAAAACGTGGAGAACATTTTGAAAGAATTCTGAAGGATAATTCATTTCATACATTAGAGAACCATGGATGCATTTCTCACTCATCTTAGTGTTACATCCCTGCCAGAGCCTGAAAACTAGTGTTCGGTTTGGGCCTACACCTGAAATACCAGGTGTGCTGGCAGAGCCAATGATGGACGTTTTCTTTTCCAGCTGGAGTATCAGGTTTATTAAGACAACTGATGTACAGCTCCATGGTGCTTTTTCCTTGGAGGATCTTAATGCGTGTTACAAATATTGAAACCAAATATTTAGAGGAAGGCTAATGCAACTGTACAAGAGCATCTATATCCATAGAACACATACAGAATATTAGCATGGTTTTATATGCATAAAAATTGTACAAGGAAAAACAATTTCACTAGAACTGCAATGCACTACTGGAAAAAGTAATCTGCGGGGTGGGAATCTCCATTCTTGAAGGATTCAAGGCCTGGCCAGACAAAGCCACAGCTGACATGATGTGGCAGTAGCCCTGCTCTGAGTGGGAGGTTGTGCTACAGGACATCTGTGCAGTCTTTATCTTTGAAGGTTTTCAAGATAGGTTGAAGAAAGCCCTGGGCAATCCGGTCTGAGTACACAGTTGACCCCACTTTGACTTGAAGGCCTCAAGATGTACCTTCCAACCTTAAGTATCCCATAATGCTATGACCTCAAGAGGTGCTTTCCAGCCACTGTTGTTTCCATTATATTGTGAATATGGAATTCAGACTAACTAGTGGACATCATAATATTATTTCAGCATAATTTTCCAGGCATGTAAAGAAACCAGGGCTACTTTCTGGAGACCAGGCCACAGCATACATCCCAGGGGTCCATCCAGGAGCTGAAAAGAGGTAGACACCCATAGTTTAGGTGGGAATTGAAGAGCCTGGGCTGAGCTGAAATGAGGGTGCCCACGGGCAGTGGAGTGGGGTGTCCTAGGTGGGACTGGCCAGGGCCATTCAAGCCCTAGATGCCTAGTTCACAGAATCAGAGAATCACAGAATGGCAGGGGATGGAAGGGACCTCTAGAGATCTAGTCCAACCCTGCTGCCGAAGCAGGTTCATCTAGGCAAGGTCACACAGGAATGTGTCCAGACGGGTCTTGAAAGTCTCCAGAGAAGGAGACTCCACAACCTCCCTGGGCAGCCTGTTCTAGTGCTCTGTCACCCTCACAGTAAAGAAGTTTCTCCTCATGTTGAGGTGGAATTTCCTGTGTTCCGGTTCATGCCCGCTTCCCTTTGTCCTAACACTAGGCACCACTGAAAAGGGACTGATTGCTCCATCTTCCTGACAATTCCTAGTTCTTGGCGTGACTGCTGCATAACATTGGTATGTGCACAGAAACTGCATCTGAGCCACAAACCTGAGGGAGACTGAAGAGTACTCAGAGGTGGCATCACGTTTGCCATCTTCTTAAAGATTTTTGCAGGCATCTGCAACTGGCTGCTTTGGAGTTAGGACACTGGGCTATATGAACCTTTGCTCTGAGCAGCAGAGCTGTCTTTATAGTTGGTAGAATTGATCAAAGCTCCCATTATAGAAAGAATCAGCTTTCTTTCCTAGGGGTCTCCTAGGTCCAAGGGAGATCGTCTCAGTCTTTGAGCAACTATAGGAGCAAGAGGCCAAAGCAAGGCTGGGCAGAAGAACTGAAGATATGCTTAGACAAAGAGAAGGAACTGGGGCATCACAAGACTAAGCACCTCCAGAAGTGAGGAAGGCTAAAACAAAACTGACCAAGGAAGTCCCAGGAGGACATTAGCAAGGAGCTAAAGAGGTTGTTATATGGTAGGAAACTGGGGCTAACTAGAGGGAAAAGCTTAGAGGAACCATCATCCTTCAGAGGCAGGCTTACGTGTAACCGGAAAGATTTTGCTTTCCAAGTGATTCAGCAAGTCCCTTCTGTTCTCCCTCCTTCTCCTCCCTGTTACCGCATTGTGGGTGCCCAAGTTACCACACTGCCAGCCCGAGGAGGTGGTTTATTCACCATCCACATAGAATGTGGCAAATGATTTGTTTAGTTTTTAAGCAGGTCATATATTTGATGTTTCGGCAGCTAACCAAGAATTGATTTTTTGCAGTAAGCCGACACTGGATACACACATAATACCAGTGGCGGTTTTAAACTGCTTGCTCTCGTGTGTAATAACAGCGCTGACTTCAATGGAGTATTCATGTTAGAGATGCGGAAACTGATCAGTAATAACACAGAAGTCTAAATATTTACATACGCTTATATTCTTTCAGTTAGCCAAATGGTAGTGTGTGTGTGTGTGTATAGAGAGAGATACAATGCAAGTATACATGCTGACACATTTTCAGTGACATTTCTTGAAGGCGTATCTGTCATCATTCTGTAAAGCAGAATACACGTGTCTAACCCACATGATTCTACATCCATGTTAATCCAACAGTAATTAATTTTCTTTATATATCATTTCAACTTTGCTGCATTGCTCTGCACATTTTTCTGGCTGATAGATACACATGCATCTTGTTATGCTGCCAGTTGCGAACCAAAAATAAGTACTTCATATCAACAGGTACGTCCCAGGCTACACTCTTTTCTGGAAGGTGATGCTACAGCAATGTCATGTGTTCAGGGAGGACAAGGTGCCACTCTATGAAACACATCTGAGATTAATTATAAAAGCTAAAGGACAAGATGTTTTCATCACTGTCTTGGAAGCTTTTAGAACTGACTTGGCATCTCATGTTAACTGAATAGGGTTTTCAGAAAGAAGAATCTGATCTTATTTGCATGCATATCTCAATACAAAGTACGGACTAACTTCTTTGAAGTTCTTCTTCAAAGCATCTTCAAAGGTGGGCCTCTAGTTTGTAAGGAGATATGCATGTAAATAAAATCAGATTCAATTAACTTTTTAATTTGCTCCTTTAACAATAACATTGTTACTATTAAAACACTTACCCTTGGAGCATTTCAGTCAACAAGTATACACAAACACTACCACTGTAATGCTTGATGACGGTGTCAGAAAAAAAGCCTTACAAAGGAAGAAAAAAGCATTTTCCAAACTGTGAATCATTACCACAACACAAAATTATGCAAAAAGCTCGGCTAAATGGAGATAATCCCAAACACACTTTTTTTTTTTCCTTGTAAAGGTATGATATCTTTATTTGATTCCAGGCAAGAGTGTTATCTGCAGTAGGATTTGTAGTACCAAATCAAGACCATGCTGCTTTTGATTTTTTGCTCTTAGATTACCATTATCTTTATAAGAAATTAATTATTCACTATAAAATTACTTTCACTATGCAAACACACAATAAAGTCTGATGCTTTCCCCATTATCTGCCCTTGTAGGCTTTGCTAAATCAGATATAGAAGTAATAGACATTTTAATAGTAATTCTAAAGTCATGTAGTATGCAGTGATAAGAAATGTACTTGGAGCAAAACATTACCTACACGCTAAAATTGATTGTACATCTTTTCTGGGGTGTCCCAGGGAAACCACACACAGTTTTTGTAAGAGCAACTAAGTGTACTTGATCCCTCATACTGAGAGACTAAACTGAGGCAGGATTGACTGTGGAATCCAACTGCTTTCTGAATATAAAAGCAATCTTATTTTTAAAATGCTCATATTAGTGATGGAAAGGTTTTCCTTTTATTCAAAAAAAGCCCCTAAGACATTTTATTTCAACTGCTTTGCTAGAAACAGAGGACACCTAGCCACCTTTCGCCCTAACTGTCAAACCTCTTTGCTTTATTCCGTGCACACAGAACACCATTAATAACATAGGGAAAAACAAACCACACCTCTATATACAGCCTGCAAGGTGGGTATATTTACTTGCTTATGTAGCATGTGAGAAATGAGTTGAATGAACACAAACATTCCCGAAGCTACCCTGCAGAAACAGTATTTATCTCATACAAATCTCCCCCAATGTTACACAAATCTATCCTTGAATCTTACTTTTCCCAGTTTTTGTAGCCCCCCATATATATATATATACACACACACACACATATATATGTATATGTGTGAATGAGGATTCTACTTGGGCTGCCCTACTGCTGAGAGTTTCTGACTGGCTTACAGCCTGTGTGAA
>JAVSBS010026833.1:1150-14755 GCA_033124195.1 Coracias cyanogaster | reverse complement strand
TGATCCACATTCATTAGATCCCCTCTCAGTCTTCTCTTCTCCAGGCTAAACAGCCCCAGGGCTCTCAACCTTTCCTCCTAAGTCCTTTCATTCTATTACAGAAAACAGGTCAGGATCAAGTGGGGTTAGCTCCTGACCCGACTTTGGCTAGGTCTATGACTTAGGGCAAGACAAAAACCTCTTCTAACTGATCTCACTTCTGGTTTATGCTGAGTCAACTCCATTTCATTCAATGAAGATCTTCCTCATTTTCATGAGTCAGGATGGAAGAAAAGCCCTTTAATTCTCCCAGCAGAGAGAAAAACATCGTTACCTCGTTATTTGGTCATCTAGCTGGTCAAAGTTCCTGGTCTTCTAAGGTCATTTTTGCCAGGCTGAGAAATAAGGTGAGAAAGGTCAGGCATGAGCTCAATGTTCTCATATTTATTTACATACTGTTCCATCTCCCTGTATAAACCACGGAAGAAATAATGTCAGGAGGCTGTTCCCTTCGCAGAAACCTGTATTTGCACTCGGCCTGACTGAGCTTCCCAGGATCCCGCTTCCCGCCGGTTCTGCTGCCCTTTTACCCTGGAACACAGCTGATAGCCACGCTCACTATTTGCTCGTTCACCCAGCTCTGTCCAGTTCTGCCACACACCGTGTTTACTCAGCCAGGTGCCGTTATCATCATCAGTCTTGTTTTTCCGCTGAGATTATCAAAAGCCCGAAGGGGAGCTCATCACACTTACGAATTTTAGAGGATTTTATCCTTTTCTTCACACTGAGGGTTGCCTGAGAACTGCTTTTTCACACTATGTGTAGTCCCCACCTAGGTATATTTTTTTTTCAGAAATCCAGATACAAAATGTTACACAGCACCGGCGTGTCATTAACACTATTCTAAGCTTCATTTGACCGTCTCCTGGTTCTGGACCTGCATCCATTTAGAGACGTGTTCAAAATTATTTGTAATGTAACTCCATTTTTTCAGGTCTGAGAGGTAAAATCTTCATAGAATCACAGAATGGGTTGGGTTGGAAGGGACCGTAAAGTTCCAACCCTCTGCCATGGCAGGGACACCTCCCACTAGACCAGGTTGCTCAAGTCCAATCCAGCCCAGCCATGAACACTTCCAGGGATGGAGCATCCGCAGCTTCCCTGGGCAACCTGGGCCAGGGTCTCAGCACCCTCAGAGTGAAGAATTTCCTCCTAAAATCCCAGGACAGGAATATCCCTGCAAGGATGATGCCGGGAGAATCAGATTTCTTGAAACACTAGATTGAGGAGGTATTTCTCTCTCGGCAAATAACAGTATTCATGTGAAGTTAAGCAGAATGTAAGCACTGGCAACACTCTAGTAAGAATGAGAAAAAAACCAAGCAAATATTGATCCTGTCTCCAGTCTGGAGGCACTTACAGCACAAGTCAGATGGGTCACGAGAGCAAGAAATTTCTAAATTTTTACCTCTCTAGTTTCTGTGAAGACAAAATATATTTCTGTCATCGACAGCCACACTCTGCATATGTAATTACCCATAATTATGAACAACAGGAGTCTGATTTGGCGGCTTCTTAGCAGAGCTCCCAGCTGACAAGGGCTTGCTCTTAGAAGCAGGCAGCTGAGGTAATAAATGACAAGAATTAAGAAAGACTCTCCTAAATAGTAGGGTTTGGAACAGTAAATAGCACAGATAAGCTTGTCACTTCAGGATACTAAAGAGGATTCCCTCAGCCTTGCACTTACTGTGCTCAGAGATGACAGATATTCAAGTGCTTCATGAAAATATCACCAAGTGAGTTTGTAATTCAAAAAACCACCATTTGTCAAGTAAAAAAACCACCTACCAAACAACTACTGAAACATATTTGATAGGCAGTCTTCCAGATTAAGAAAGGAGTGGTTTTTAATGGCAGATTGTTAATAATCTTGTCATTTCTGCTTGCTCTGTCATTGATATTCGGTAGTTTTCAAAATACACCCTTCTAGCTGCTCAAAGGAGGAAAATAATCACGCGGATTTTGTAAATACTTGGATGAGAATTATTAAAGGTCCCCCCTTTTGTGCCATCCTGACCCTGAGGGCACTGACAGGTTTCAGTGGCCCTGGGAGGCCTCACCTGCAGCCCTCACCCACAGCCCTGCCCACGGGCCAGGACCCCACTTAAGCTCAGCTCTGAGCCCCTAAGCTCTGTTGTTAGGGGGCTTGTGTTCAGGTTTGGCTCTGTCACTAGGAAGGACTTTGGACCCTTGTTGCTGATGTCTTTGGCCCTGTCTCCTTTTGCTCCTGCGTGGGCTCTCTGGTTGGACCTTGGACCTGGTTTGTCACTGGTGCTGTTTGGGACTGTCGGGGGACCCTCTGACCAGTGGCCGGCTCTGCCTGCCATGCTCAGCCTCTGTGCGGTGGCACCTTGCTGGTGAGGACACTGCCTGTGCTGGGGTCATCCTTGACTCCCTGGTCCTTGGAGAGGACCTGGCCCTTGCTGCTCCCTGACATGCCCAGGCACCCTTTCCACCTTCATTCCCACTTGGCCTATCACGGTCTGTAAAGTTGTGAGAAGTCTTAAGAGAATTAACTGTCTGTGTTTCTGTGCTTGGTCTGAGAATCTACAGCTCTGACTCAGAAGCTACTTGAGCTACAGGAGGAAGAGCCAACATCCCATAGAAAATGCGAGGATGGGGGTTCTATATGGACCTTTCACGTAAGATAACAAACTTATTGGAAGTGCATGTGGCAATAATAAGAGAGTAACATTCTTCGTGCTTTTATCCCTAAGACACACAGGTCGGGAAAGCACCTCCATCTGCTCTCCCCACTGGGAAAGAAAACCAAAGCAACCACTTCAGCTGGGTCAACGTGGGGTGTGAGCAGGAGGAGTAAGGATGGTTCCTGATGGCTCTTTCTACTTCTAGTCTATACCAAACGATCCTTCTTCTGGCACATCTGATAGTTCAGAAGAACAAATTCCTCCCCTTGAGGCAGCAGTGGTGTGCTGGAGCTAAACCATTCCTCTGCAAGAGGCTGCTCCTGGGCAAGCCTTGTAGATCTACCAGATTGCTGTGAATTCCTCAGGTCCTCAGAATTGTGGTTGTTAATGATGGCAATTCTTAGCTATCTGCATTCAAACGCGCAACTATTGACATTCAAAGCATGTATGCATGAAGCAATGATAAGCAACCTCTCCTTGCATATAAAAGGCTGATTTCTGTGACCCTTTGTGTTCCTGGAGCCAGATGAGAAAGAACCTGGAACGTGCGTGTAGAATAATCATCAACTAGCCAGCTGAAGAAGCCAGTCCAGGAACAAGTTGAAAATTAACTATTTGGTTAGCTCCACCTCTCCAACCAAAAAGGGTGCTCTTGAGAAATTTTATAAATAGGTCTGGAGAGCCCTCAGTTCTCTTGCAGTGGTACATCCACTGGGTTTTCTCCCTCTGCTTTGTGGTGACAGGTGGCCAGACTCTGGAAAGCTCCTCTGGCTGGGTGAGGAAGGGAAGATTTCAAGCGCCAAGGCGATAGTGATGAACAGCGTGAAGGCAAATACCCTGGCGCGTTTATACCAGCAGCTGAAAACGATCTGGAGCCCAGCGGTGGTGCCAGGACGGCTCTGCAGCCTGGCCGCCTGCACTCGTAGGAACAGGAATGAGGCATGTAAGTGTGTTTCATTTTATCCAAATAGTCCCGGACACCTGCGTAAGAGAGAGGCGGGGGTGCAAAGACATCCAAGGCAGTCCAGTGTTGCTCTTCTTCCTTATTTGGCAGCTAACCAAAAAGGGAAAGGTGAGAATGTGGCTGAAAGATTAAAGAAAAAAGAGTGACCAGAATGAGAGGAACTAGAGGTAGAAATAACATATTGAATTGCACAGTTTCTCTCCATGTGCAGGGCTCCAACGTTGTTCTTTGTGATTTCCGCTGGGTCAGTGTTAGAGGATTGTTTCTCGTTGTCACTTGTAACAACAATGAAGAAAGCGACTGGACAATTATTTTTTAATTTTGCCCTGCGAGGTTTTGAGCGGTTTCAATGAAACGTGGATTTATAAGTGTAATTCAAAGCACATTGAGCGCAACTTGCTTTTGAGTGACTTTGAATTGAATAGACGCTACAATGTTGAAGTTTGAAAATGAGGCCCACAACCCACAGAGCCCTCCAGGTGGGGTGTGGAGACAAATTACAGCGAACCGCATCTGTCAAAGACTTAGTTCTTTCAAATACTGATTAACTTCCCTACAAATGAGATGAGGCCAGGCAGAGACGGTGTGCAGATAACGTCAGCTGGAGCGATTGTCGTTTTTGACATCTAAGAAATCCTTCTGTTTCCTAGTTTTTTTCTCTGTAAATGTATTCAGCTTACTAACAAAGAACAGCCAGATTCCCTCCCCGAATACCACGGAGGTGATTCCCTTCTATTTAAATTCTCAACCAACCAATTACGTGTTTTCCTCACTGATGAGAAAACAGCTACTTTCATGACAGATATAAACTAAAGCAGAAAGGAGAAAAGCACAAGGCTTTGGTTATATTGAAAGCTAGAAGAAATAGTCGGTAACTCTCAGTGTTTAACAGCTCTACACTTGTAAATGGATTTTTGAAGATGACGCCAAAGTACTTTCTGCCACCGAGTGACCAGCATTTCAAAAAACCTGGTAGATCGGCTGCCAAGTGCCCTGTGGTACAAATTCCTAGATGTGGAAGCTTTTTGTAATACGGGGCACGCAAGCTCCCCAGTCCCTCAGCACATCAGAAATAATTCAGAGCAAAAATTCAGTTCTTACAAAGGTACCCTCTTTGCAATGTTTTCTGCAGTTCTCCGTCTCATTTTTCTCTTTTTTTTTCTGCTACTCCAGGAAGGGAACATATCAGTGTTACGTTTCTGTCTCATCAGTGAAGGCGTTTCTCTAAGAAAATGATTTGAAATTGTTTAGTGGAGTAAGAAGGTAAACAGGAGAAATGCTGAGATCTCTGGATCTCCGCATGTGATGGAGAAAGTAATTCTTTTCGGATTACCCATGGTCCATCCAGTTCCCAGGGAGGGGCTACAGGATGCTGCATTTTTTTCCTATGGACACTTGTCCGTGGAGAATTGTACTGAGAAACCAAAACTCACTCCGTGGTAATGCGCGTTCAGGAAGAGCTCACACAAGGCTGTTCCACCACGAGACCACTGCTGATTAAATGAACTGCAGTCGTAATCGATCCCTTTTTACTCACATCCCTCATTTCGATTGCAGGCAGATGCTATTTATGGCTTGAATCTTTCTCTACTCCATGACATTCGTGCAGGAAATGCCAAAACAAACCAATTCAGGAAAACACTATCTTTGGAATAGCTGGTTTTGGCTGCCAGTGACTAGACACCGGCTCTGAACAAGCCAGCCTGTGGGTTCCTCCATCTGGTCGCTAGACCTGGTGCGCAACACGCATCCAAAGTGAAAAGTACATTCCATGAAATTCCGCTCTTCCCAGCTGACAACACAAACGGTGCCTTCAGTGACAAAAACTTGATCAGAGAAACCATTCCTGACCAAAAACTTGACCAAAGGTCACCATTTTCCCCAACCTCACCTCTTCTCTTTCCCCCTTCGCGCTCCCCACACACAAGTTGTCTCTCACCGAGCTGGGGGTGATGCTTTCACTCGGCGGTTAACTCAGACACTGGCTGTGAGGATATAGGTTAAACAATTCCAAGGACACTTCCCGGTGTCCCAGCCTTTTCTGCATTCTCCTTGTGTCCCTACAAGGATAAAAGTGGATTTTTCTGCCCTTCGCTGGGAAAGAACTGTAGAAACGTTGCTGGGAATTGTGGCATATATGTAAAAATTCCTAGTGATGTGGACTGTGGTGTCTGCAGTGAGCTCTGGGGTGTCTTGTCACAACACATGGAGACTGTGGTTTCAGACTCCTTTTAATACAATAGAGGGAATTGCTGGAAATACTCTTCACAGGCATTTAAAGTCGATGGAGTAGATCCTCACCCCAGTACTTATGGCCAGAGCAGACTTGAATGGCTTATTTTCTTTCTTATCCTCTTAGAAGTCACAAGCAAAGCAGAATCCTTCAAGGTTTTTTTAAAGAACAGTGTAAGTAGAGTGATGACATCCAAGCCAGGTGTGCCATCTCCAGGGCTGCACACACAATTGCAGGAACCACACAAATTGCCCAGGAGATACCTTCTGAGATCTCTCCACGCTGCGTTACTAGGGCTGCACGCATAATTGGAGCGAATGTTTTCATACAGAAAAGATAAAAGCCTCTGTTTGCTTTACCTTGCCAACTGGAATTACCTCCTCCTTATCTGGACTTAGCCTCAGCTGCTGCCTCCTCATCCAGGCTCCTATCGCAGCCAAACATTCTGGAAGCAGAGAAAGGCTCAGCACTTCCCAATCTGCCGTTGCTTTCCTGGGGAGCTGAGCTCTGTCACATCCCTCTGATAAAAAGCACCGGGCTGTTTATCAATAAACCGGCCTCCACCACAGCCCAAATCTGACACCAATTCAGCAGAACTTTCAACACCTTGTCACGATGGACCTCAGCCAGCCATCGCTGTTATCCTCCAAAATCTGGATTCGTAACTAAAAAAGCTTCAAAGAACTCAGCCTAGCTTGGATTTCCTCCGGAATGTTCAAGCCAAGCGGCTGAAGCGGAGCTGTGCTCCTTGGAAGTTTAAAAGGGGTCTTCATGGAGGGGCAGTGGTATGTTTGCTTTCGGTTTTCTAATCCCGAATGTGTTGCTGTGGAAAGCACCTCTGCTCAGCTTAGGAAGAAACCCCATTTCCTTCAAGCAGGGGAGGGTTTCTCAACGGTTCCCACCACGCTGTCCTCCCCGTTTCACCTCAGAGCTGGGTGAAGCTTGTTTGAAAGCTGCCGTGTAAACACATCAAAGCGCTTCGTTCAAAAGGTCTTTTCTTATTGGCCTTTTCTTGTTAAAGATTAAACCCAGAAAGAATGAAAGCCACTGAAACGGAGTCATTTTACCGCTCACTCTTACTTGACAACC
Organism: Coracias cyanogaster; assembly: GCA_033124195.1. NCBI lineage: Eukaryota > Metazoa > Chordata > Aves > Coraciiformes > Coraciidae > Coracias > Coracias cyanogaster. The sequence goes on along the minus strand of JAVSBS010026833.1, from coordinate 7,782 downwards.
ACCTCAATTAATTTCCATACTCTTTCTTTGAATCGTGTGATGGACATGTGTCGCAGTCGGTCGCAGACAATAAATCGCTCCTCACCAGGATGCTTAAAGTGAATTCTAAAATGAAACAAATGTTTTGTCTCTTTAAATCCAGTTCACAACAGTGTCGATGGGCAGCAAATCCTTTGATTTTTTGATTTTTGAATTTACTTTGGATTTTTACCATGGAACCGTGGCCTTCCAAATATTTTCTTGCAAATCATGTTGATTATGATAATCCAGTAATAGGTGCAACCTGTATTTTCATCGGGATCTTGACTCCCGCCCCGAAGCTTTTGATACTTATATCAATGTGAAATGAGCTTTTTAACAATCACTCCAAACAGAGCTGTTGGAGCAGCCAGTTAATTACAGAAAGTAATTCCAAAGATTGGTTGTTTGGATGGCTCTATACATCTGCTTCTGCTGGGAAAGGTAGGAAAAAAACCCACGGTGCAAATGTAAGAAGCCTCCAAATCCTATAAAATTAAATGGAGCATCACTGTGTCTCTCTGGAAGGTTTAAAAAAAATAAATCAAGCACAGATTAGGTCTCTTTGTGGCAGATCTTTCTTCACGGGTGACTCACATCTTGGTTGTGCTTGTTATATTATAATATTTCCCGTAACTGTTGTGGCGATAGCATAGATACGCACATAACAGAGGTAAACTATAGAGTAGACCCTTCCTTGGTGCGCTGATTGTAAACGAGGCAGAGAGAAAGCCAGGGCTGCAAACTGCAGAATCCCAGCATGGTGAAGGTTGGAAGGGACCTCTGGAGACCATCTCATCCAACCTCCCTTGCTCCAGAGGTCACCCAGAGCAGGGGGCCCAGGATCGCGTCCAGGCGTGTTTAGAATCTCTCCAGATCTCTGGGCAGCCTGGGCCAGGCTCTAGCACCATCATAGTAAAGAAATATTTCTTTATATTCAGGTTGAACCCCCTGGGTTCCAGTTGGTGCCCGTTGCCCCTTGTCCTGTCACTGGGCACCACTGACAAGAGCTTAGCCCCATCCTCCTGACACCCAGCCTTTAAATATTTACAAGCATTGATCAGAACCTCCTCAGCCTCCTCTTCTCCAGGCTAAACAGCCCAGCTCTCTCAGCATTTCCTTGTATGGTAGATGCTCCAATCTCCTAATCATCTTCATGGCCTTGCACCGGACTCTTTCCAATAGTTCCTTGTCCTTCTTGAACTGGGGAGCCCAGCACTGGACACAATACTCCAGATGAGGCCTCACCAGGGCAGAGTCGAGGGGGAGAAGAATCTCCCTCAGCTTGCTGGCCACGCTGTTCTCAATGCACCCCAGGATGCCACCAGCCTTCTTGGCCATGAGGGCACACTGCTGGCTCATGGTCACCCTGTTCTCTAGCTGGACTCCCAGGTCCTTTTCCCCAGAGCTGCTCTCCAGCAGGTCAGCCCCCAACCTGTCCTGCTCCATGGGGTTGCTCTTCCCCAGATGCAGCACCCTACGCTTGCCCTTTATTAATTTCATACCGCACGCTGTCTTCATTCTCACCTTTGCTTTTTAACTTGGCAACATTTGAAAACAGACCTAGACAATGAGGTTCCTGTTTCTCTTGCCACACCGATTCTGCGTCACTTTAACTCATCCAATAGGCCAACGGCCAGTTCCTGGCTGCGGTGTTCCCTACACACTGAAACTGCTCTTCCTCCTTTCAGGAGCAACAGAGCGCAGCTGAAACATCCCCAGACGGTCCAGAAATGTCACAATTTGGGGGGAAAAAAACCAACACGAGGACAATAGAGATATTGTAATTCTGGCTGCTGCTGTTCTCTCCAGCTTGCTGCATGGGAGCCACGTCTCTCTTGCATAAGCCACCAACTCTAGCTGAGACATGGCCAAGGAGAAACTCTGTTTCTGGAATGGCCCAAAAAAGAAGATTTTGACCACACTAAGTGTTGAGAATAAGGTTTAGGGCTTATGTTTCCTTTTGCACAGGTAGTTTTTGCCTTTCTGTCTGCAGTTTCCCAAACAAACCATCCCACTGCCACTGAGCTCATATTTTTAAAGGTTTTCTTTAACCTCCTAGAGAAGAAAAGGGGTTTTTAGTTAAATGCTGCAGCTTTACTGAAATTCATGCTCAGTAAGAAATAGCATGTGCACACAGAGGCTGGGTGCAGATTCTGTGAATGATTCAGAAAGGAAGCAAAAGTGTTGTAGGTCATATTTCATATTTCTCTTTATTTTTGCACCTGAACAGCCCACTGTTTCCAAACCTACGCCATAAGAACTTCCCTTTGGTTGTGCTCTTCAGCCCACGAGAAATGACTCACTCTGTTCCGCTCAGCAGCTCTATAATAAACTCTACATCTTCAAAACCAGGAAGGATCGAATCCCCAAAAAACTGTACAAAGCTTGGTCATCTTAATGCTGCAGTGTGAAGCAGCGGAGTTTGAGGTGGTTTTTTGGTTTTTTTTTTTTAACTGCTTTTAACATACAGGAAAGTGATAGTTGTACAGAAGCCAGGTTATGTCCTGTAACAGAGGAATTAAGCACGAAGCTCATTTGGACTGTCCTCACAACCAGGAGCTACCTGTTGGTTATAAATAGCTTCAGCAAGTGTTTTGCCAACGACCTGGCTTGACATAAAGAACGTGACTCTCAGCAGAAGACAGATGCATAAACAGATGTAGATTTTATTCTCTATCGCCACGGAGCGCAGGAATGGTCTAACATCGCCGGCAACAGAAGAAAGAAACCCCCTCAGCGCGGGTGATACAACAAAAGGGAAAACAAACCGAACCACAAACTCAATAACAAAGGGAAAAGGAACCAAGCAGCAGACTCAGGAACAGAGGGACACACCAACCATACCCCGAATACCACCAGAGCCATGCACAGACCACGCCGGGAGATGCCACAGAGGTGCATTAGCAGGACATGAGACATTCCAAGAAATACATATTAAACTGCGGCAGATACCAAAGGGATAGATAATCAAATCCATTACCCGCGTCCTGTTTTTGCTATTCCTATGAAATCTGTTACCCTGGTCCCGTCTGATGTTCCTGTCCTGGCCCGCTGGTGCTGGGGAGTCCCAGTTGCAGGGAGTTGGGGCCTTTCCGGTAACGGGGGAAACCCTGCGTGATGCGTCCACCCGCAGGTCGGCTTCCCAAGTTCACTGCAAGCGGGACCAGCTTTTATACTGTTGGATAAACAATTCAGGTTGCATAGGCAATCCTCAAAAATATCTTCAAAAGCAGGACAGCTGCTATTTTTCCTCCTTATTGGGTTCCGTCCAAGGTCGGACAAGCCTGGGAAGAAACTCAAAGAGGAGGAGGCACCTCTATCTGCTTTGGTCCTAAATCATCTGTTTCTCAGGATAGCAGTATGTCTGTTCTCACAGCTAATTAGCTAATTTCCCAGCAGAGAAAAATCCTCTGCTGGTTTCAGTCATACTGTCTGGCTGTGAGATTCATCCATATGTCAACTTTAATTCAGGGCCTATTGCTCAGGCACCAACACTTCACAAGGGGAATAAGGAGGCTAAGGTTCACACATGCTGTATTTGTGGGGAGTTAAGTCTTGTTTTCTGTATATGGCCTTTCTCCTAGATAAATATGCAGGAATTTGGGATGATGGATCAGAGAGTCATGGAAGGCATATCTGAAGACTGTCTAGTCCAAGTCCCAAAACAGCATCAACTGGAACAGGTTGCTCAGGGCCTGACCCATTATCTCTCAACTGACTCATTATCCATCCCAAAGCAAAGCTTCGTATATTCCTGCTTCTCTGTCATATAAAAGGCAGCTCCCCATCCTTGCTGTTCTGGCCAGTTCTGTCTAAAGCGCCATATCCATCCATCACAGCCCTCCAGGCACATGAGCCTGGGGCTACCACATGAGGTACCAAGTCTCCGTGATCCAAATGAGATCATAGACCTGTAACTGCACGTGGACTTCTAATTCCTCATGTTTGTTCCCTATGCTGCATGGATTAGTGTTCAAGCACTTCAGAGAAACACCCAGTCACGCTGATTTCAAGGAAGAGTGTGTGAGAGTTTTCTCCATGATATTGTCCTATAGGAACTTCAGTAACTGTGTGCATACTTTGGAGCTGAGCCCTCTTCAGCCGTACACTGTTGATGATAAGGTCTTTCTTCTCCATATCACCCTGCACACTTTGTTGTCAAACCACTAAGCTACTTCCCTACTTAGCTGAGGGTTATCATTCCCCCCACTCTCATCCTTGCTAGTTTAAAGCTCTTTTCAACAGGTTACCAGCCAATTGGCACAAATGCTTTTGTTCCCTTTAGGTGGATTCAACCTCTCTATAGCAGCCCTTGATCCTCAGAGAGGGTACATGGTTGTAAAAGCCCTTTTGTCATCTCTGGCTTTGCAACAAGCTGTTGATTTGCAGTATCTGTTGACCCTTCCTCAAGCTTTTTCCCCCTTACCATTCCTTTTTAGAGGCAAGACTGAGCAGAATGCCACTTCATCACCCATGTCCTTAGCTATCATCCTCAGACCCATATAGCATTGCTCGGTACTTTCCAGGTCTCCAAAGGCAATTTGTTTGTGCCCACATGGATGAGCAGAGGGGCATAATAGAGTTCTGAGGCTTTTCTGGCCTTTGAACTATCCTCAGTGTCCTGGATCCTACCAAATCTCCCTAGAGTGGCAGATGGAGGCCTCTATCCCTCACAGCAGGAGTTTCCTATTGCTATTACTTACCACTTTCTCCTGGTGCTGTCATGTGGTTTAGGCTCAGTTGCCTCTGATGCTGCTCTGAACGGAGCTCCCAGCCCCTCACCTGATACCATGGCACAAAATCTATTCTGTAGTTGCTGATCTGTGGGTGGAGCAGGATCCTTCCTCCTGTCAGAAGTCACCAGCTTCCACTCTATTGCATCATGAGAGTCTCATTTTCCCAACACAATGAGTACAGACTCTGAATGCTCCTCTGTCTGTGCAGCCGGGTGTTCAGGCTCTTGTAGGGTCTTGGAGAAGATCCTACCCCCTTTTTCATAATCTCTGATGGTGTGCAGACTTTCCACCTCCTCCTGCAGCTCCTCAACAAGCACTCACCTTCTGCAGGCAAGAAGATAATTTCTCCTGTCCCAACATCATTGAGGAGTCCCAGGCACATCCTGGAGCCCCAGACCAGCAGTGATGCATCCTTCCTTGGCTGCTCAGCCTGTACTGAGGCCTATGACGTGCCTTGAGTAGCTGCTGCTGTTGGTGCTGGACTGTGCCCTGTGGTGCATCACCATCAATGCTGAACACACACACACATACACTGTCCTCAGCAGAATTCCTGGCTCCCTTCTCTGTGCTCTTCTGTGCAAACTGGTGTATCTGTTTACATCTTCTGTTACAGGAGCACAGACTGATTTTTGGTGCTCTGTGACACAGTGCAAACTCCAAGTGGTGGAGATGAAAAGATTTTCTTTTTCTCAAGTTCAGGAGCATCGAAGTCACAGAGCAGGAGGAAGACTCAAAGGGCACACCTGCTGCTTTGCAGGATTGGTTCTCCTCCAACCTCCTCCTGGTTGTGTAGATCCCTCTATATGGAGCTTCACCACCTTTTCATCACTTCCATTTCAATGCAGCTGATAAAAGCCCAGGCCTAGATGCTTATCTGGCATACAAAATCTTGGCCAAGGCTCATCAGGTCAAACACAGCATGGTTATAACCAAGTGTAAAATCTGAGTTGGCATTTGATGGGGAAAGAAGGATTCCCATCCAGAGCTGTCATAAAGAAGGAGGGGCTTCCTTGCTATTTATGGGCTCATTCCTGGCTGTGGGGTGATGAAATAACTCAGCTACTTGTTGAGCCTCTTTTAGAGGTATCTCTGTTGTGGGCGCCAGCTAGAACTGCTTTCTTTTGTACGCAAACATAGCCTTTGCTGATATTGATGTGTCCTGTGGGTATTTTTCACAGACAGCTACTGAAAGAGCAATGAAATGTTTTTCTTCAGAGTGATTGCTGAATGAGTGAAGGCTACTGCTCAAAAGCCAGCCTGGATGAAAGTGTGGGAGCTGAGGACTGAGCAGGTCACAATGATCTTAATGCCTTCTTTGCCTAAGGCTTTAGTAGTAGGACTAGTTGTTCCCTGGGTACCCAGACCCCTGAGCTGGAAGACAGGGATGGTGAGCAGAATGAGACCTCCATAATCAAAGAGGAAATGGTTAGTGAGCTGCTACATCACTTAGACATACACAACTCTATAGGGCTGGATGAGTTACACCTGAGAGTACTGAAGGAGTTGGCAGATGTGATGACCGAGCCATTTTCCATCATTTATCAGCAGTCCTGTCTAACTAGTGAGATCCCAGTGGACTGGAGGTTAGCAAATGTGACACCCATGTACAAGGAGGGCTGTAAGGAAGATGCAGGGAACTACAGACCTGTCAGCTTGACGTCGGTGCCAGGGAAGGTTATGAATCTTGAGTGCCATTGCACACCATATACAGGACAACCAGGCAATCAGGCCCAGTCAACATGGGTTCATGAAAGGCAGATCCTGCTTGACTAACCTGATCTCCTTCTACTATCAGGTAACCTGCCTAGTGGATAAGGGAAAAGCAGTGGATGTTGTCTACCTGGACTTCAGTAAGGCATTTGACATAATTTCCCA
>JAVSBS010026832.1:0-29259 GCA_033124195.1 Coracias cyanogaster | reverse complement strand
ATATAACAAGAATTTTTCTTGGTTAGCCATGTAATGCTGTAACAAATACTGTGATCTGGTTTCACACAATCTGTAAAAGCTGGTGACATTTAAAGGACTTTTAAGAAAACAGAGAACCCAGAAAGTTCAAAACTGTAAAAGAGGAGGGGACTATCCTTCATATTATCATTATCTTGAGGATCCTGACAATTTAGTAAGCACTGAGAACAAATACAGAACACATTATGAAAAGGCTGTTACAGTCTTTCCAGATTTCTGGGATTTAGACCTAGTAAGTGTTTTATGACAATTGTCCCATCATGCCATCTTTTCTACAAGTCTACTTTTCAAACAAGCACATGACCTCTGCATGCTGGGACAACAGCACTGCTTTTTCACAGAAAAGAAATACAGATACATATCAGTTAAGCAATTACAATATCACACAGTAAAATAGTGGCAGATTCAGAAATTAAATATAAGGGGCAAAATTAAAAACTGTTGTTGAATTTAAGGTTCAAAGTTTAACATTAAGAATCTTGTCTGCCACTCCCCTTGACAACTTCCCTTTTACCAATGTAATGCTCATATGTAAAACATAAGAGAGAGCTTAAGATCCAGAAAATCTCCAGTTCCAGAAAATCTCCAGGACAAAAATGGGAATCTGCAGTTCAATCAGAAGTCAGTCTTTCTGGTAAAATATTCATAGACATTCTGGAGATCATTAGAACAAAACCTACTCCATATAATTATACCTTTCCCTTGAATATGTAACCTGAATATCAGTATGAAAGGTATTAGTTACAAACATGTTAGGAAAAAAAATCTTCAGTAAGCAAGACTTCAAAACCAGGAAGACTTCGGATGGTTGAGCAATGTAGCCCTACATTTTAAAAATCAGAAAGGAAAAATGGAAGCATATAGCAGTTAGCATGATACCTCCTGCATATATCTCCTGACATTCAACTCATCAGTGCTTTAAAACAATCTGGGATTTTTGTGATCCATTAAACCATTAGCTGCAGATCAGTCATCCTCATAAAATGAGGTAACTCCAATACCGTAAAGTCAGTCAAATAACAACTATCCTAGCTTTATCAAATGAAGTATAAAAAAACCTCTATGCACATTTTTTTTTTTTGCTTGACTGTTACTTTTTATGACAAAAGGTCCTGTAAGATCACAGTTGTGATACACACAAGAAAATGTTTTTACAGGTAATAACAGAGAGTTATGCCTAACTCTAGTAATGAGCATACCTTTTCTAACCCCAGATTACTCTGAATTTTAACAGCACTGCATTCTTAGGCTTGATCACAGCTTGATGTAGGGGAGATGCTTTAATCGGTCTATATCAGCATATACTTTATATATGCTTATATATATTTCTTTGTAATGTAGCCTAAGATACTTTGAATTAATTGCCTTCTGCTTACTACAGTGAGAGAACACATCCATGGGCTGTGGCATAACTTACCATCAGTCAAGTCCTCCAGTAAATTTGCCCTGAAGTATGGTGATGGTCCAGGTAGATGCAATGTAGTTTATTTCTTAATGAAAAGAAGTTACTGCATGTCCCTTTAAAGATGGGAGAAAGGTCTCTTTGAATTCAAGTAAATATGATCCAAAAGAATTTTTAATGTAAGAAGGCTAAATATATCTGAAAGTGTAATTTACTGCAGACTCAGCTGTAGACAGGATTCAGTTGGTTTAAGGTTCATAGGGGTTTTAAGACTCCAAATAATTGAATTGCTATTACTGTGTAAGGCATTTTTCCATTAATTCAAATGGACTTCTATGGCAGAAACTATTCTTACATGCAATGCTAGCCGTCAGCCATATTTCAAACATGTGATTGCAAGGTCCTATTTACGCTCTGTTAAGTAGAAACTGTTCTGCTGAACAGTGAGGTCATATGCAAAAGGGGACTGAATCGCAGAGACACCTTGACTTTGCCTGCACCCTATGCTGTGAGGTACTAGCTGGAATCACCTAAAGACCTCATTTTATGTTGTAAAACCAAGTTGAGTACTATTCATACAGCAGATTTTTATGTTATACCCCGAGCTTTGTAGGTGAGAGACTGTTTTAAATTGTGCTACAGTCCTATCCTCTAAGGTACAGTGTATCCAGCAAAGCATCAAGCAAATCAACTGCTATCGAACCAGGCTGGCAGTGTGTGCTCAGCAGCATTCTGGATTAGACACTTTTCATTAGTGTGGCAAATTCCAGTAGGTGGCTTAGTAGTATTTTTAGGATCATTGGAAAATAAGAACATAGGCTAGAGGAAACACCCTGGCTAATTGCATCCCAATCTTTGGCTGTTTCCAGCAACCAGTTCTTGCCTTTCCGTCCTTTTCTGGATCAAGTTAACATTAAAAGCAGAAAGAATATTTTTACATCTATTCTTTCTCAAAGGCTGTTCCAAAGCTTCTGTTGAAAACTTTTTTTCTCATTTCCAGCCACATTTATTCAAAGACAGCTTATTCCCCATTTGTCCTTGTGCAATCATTCATATTAAATTGGTCTCCCTCCTTTCCATTTGTCCACCTGGCACACTTATATCCCTTCCCTTTAAATATTTTTTCCAGTAATGCTCTTTAGATCAAACAGATGTCAGGAGACGGAGAGAATCCTGGGAATGAAAAATCTTTGTATTTTGTGAAGAAAGGGGGCTCAAACACCATGGCAGCAGCACTCCTTCCAATTACAGAATCCCTCCTCCAGCCCTTTCCCTTCATAACCTCATCTGTAGAGCTCCCTGGAATAGGAATGTTGTAGGCTGCGTAACCACTCCATAGCCATCCTATCAGTCCCATTTATGTAAAGAGGACACCTTGCTAAGGAGTATTCAAGGTGCAGCTAATACCTAAAGAAATCTTAGAAGTGTGCCTCTTGAGTTTCAGTGCTGTGATGCAGTGCAATCTTTGCTGTGAATAGTGGCAGCAAAACACACGATACCATGGGTGTAAGAAAGGGCCCACCTACATAAACTGGGGAGTGGGAGTCTAAAATTGTCTTTTTTTTCTCTATCATGAAAATATATTTCCATGCTGATTTGGATACAGGAAAGGTTCATTATGAATGTAATTTGTCTTCTTTCAGGAAACTCTTCTGTAAATTGCTTGTAAGCGCTTCTGAATCTTGGCATCTTGTAGGACTAGATAAAAAAGTATTAATGTAGACAGTGAGATATTAGTCTAGAAGAGCAGGGTTCAAGCAATAACCACTGTGTGATGCAGATGCTTTGGTTCACCTACAAGAGATTGCACAGGACAAACAAAAATGTCATCACTTTGATCTGTTGCTGCATGAGTCACCTTCAAAAGAAAAGTCAAATCGCAAGAGAAAATTAAACATTTGTCAAGGAAATTAAGAATCTGGGCCACTAGGATGAATTGTCTGATTATTATTTTTAGAGTTCAGTTCTTTTATGAACTAGGCATTGTTAACCAACCCACTTGCAGACTTGAACAGAAACAGATCATGATGCTTTATGAGGGTTTGGCGCTTGCTTCTATAAAGTTGTCTTTACACCCAAAAAGAGGCTTGAAATGATAATAAGCATGCCATATCCTTTATTCTGCTTGCTATCATCCTACCTATCACTATGCACCAGGAAAAATACTCAGCCTTATTTTAGGACAGGAAGCAAAATTTGGCTGCGCCCAAACTTATGGTGGCTGAACAATGACCAAATGTCTGATGGGATCAGCAGGTAGCTATGCCCTCCACCACACAGACAATTACAACATGACCTTAGATTATTTTTTATATTTTTAAAAATTGCATTGTTCAAACAAACATCAAGCCATTCAGAAACCATCTAAATTTTCTAGACTGTTTCAGATTTTGAACACCTTGTCACTGCTTCTAAGTGATGTATCATGGAAATATAAAGGTCAGTGCTGTTTGCACATTGGAAACACTTTCATCCACATCTCTTTCCTAAGATACTGCATGGGTGACATACCAGCAGGCAATGTGTGTCACAAGTATTATCTATGTGTGTCAAAAAACAGTCCCCTGTCAGAAAAAGCAGCTAACCCAAGGCTTTAGGTATGCAGACACCATTTGTTAAGGGCTAGTGTGGAGCTCAGACATTCCTAACAAACATGTGGGGACAATGCTGCATTGGTCTAGGTACCCAAGCCATAAGCTCTTATCTTCTGAGTGTCCAGTGGATGGTTACTCCAACAGGCACTCCACATCCCACCAAGGCCTGAGTGCCTGAGCCTCCCTATCCCTGCTGCTATCATGATGCAAACTCCCCAAAATAAAAATTTCAAATATTGTTGGCAATAATATCAAACCTTTTGCCGGGGATGGTTTATGACAGTAAGAACACGTGTACACTTTCTTAAGGTGCTTGGTGCTACTGCATCTTGAAAGATGGAATAAAAAATATTCTCCACAGAAGTACCATAGTACTTGCCCATAGGTCTATCGCAGTGAGGAAACATGTTAGCCCAAATTAATAATTGCAAGGCAAAAGTCCTTCCTATGTTTCCACACATGAGCACAGGTCTCCACCCTAGAAGAAGGGTCTGTAAAATCTTAGTTTGTGACCAATCATGCAGTCAGTTCAATTTAATTCTGACTTGTTTTTTTCCATAAAACTACAAAAAGTTCCCTGCAGAAGGAAATGCTTGAGTCAGCTCCACAGAGAACAGAAGTTTATCCTGTTCACTAAGTGGGATGAATCTTCCATTGAGATGCTAAATATTGTTTCATTGCCTTCCATACAGCCTTTCCATAAGATCTAAAAAACTTCTAATGCTACGTTTGTATTCATTGTGAGCCTTTTGCCCCTGGCTTTCCAGCTGTTCCCCTGCTTACATCCTGAGGCAAGAGCTGCTGAATTTAGGGAGCAGGAAGACTGAATTATTGACAGGGATGGTCTACAGAAAATTTTAGAGCGTGTGTACACCTCAGAACTGGCTATCTAGCTTCCAGGAAAAGGAACAAATCTCAAAAGCAGAAGTAATAACCAGCACAAACTGAGAGAATACAGAGATGTTAAAAGGACCTTTAAAGTGTGAAAGGGCAAGAAATGGGCATAATAGACATTGAGATTGTAATGATAGATAGCAGTGAAGAGTACTGAAGTGAGAACAAGAGTCTGGATGATGGTGAATAAAAAAGAAAATTAGTGAATTAAATGGCTACAGTGATACAATCTTGGAAGTATGGAATAGGAGAGTAGGACACTAGAAAGTAAAGGTCGGGGGGCAGAGGGAGGCTTTTTGCTATGGAAATCAGAGGGAGAGAGGGATTTTAGAGCTCAGAAAAATGAACAGTATTTTGCAACAGATGAGATGATAACTGAAGGAGAGAGGAGTCACTGGTGACTGAAGTTCAAAAGGTTGGGAACAAAATGATATGAAAGATTATGGGACAGAACAGAGAGGAAAATTTGGATAAAGACATTTTCTGTCCATCTAATGAATTTAAATGGCCAGTGCAACATCAAGAAGAAAGCCATTCACCAGTGGGTGAGAGGCTGAAAATAGCAAGGTCTCACCAACATTAACCTGACTACATGGGTGGCAGTGTAGACTTAAGGCAGTAGAGGAAGATGTAGGAAAAAGAAAACCAGCATTAAAAAGCTAGAAAAATAAGGAGATGCTGAAGAATTTTATAGTAAGGACTGAAGAGAATGGAAGGAATGTATTATAGTAACTTTTAAAAATAAAAGCTGATTTCTAATAGTTTTTTATTATTAGATATTTGTAGCATCTCAGGAATTCAGTCTTTGTAGGGAAAAGTTTGTTCAGCCTGTATATTAAGAAAGATATTACTCAAATCCTGCTTTTTAAAAATTAAAATAATTTCTTTGTGTGTAATAAATAATGATACATGGACAACACAACAAAAAACAACAAAACAGAAAACAGAAACCAAATTCAGTTTTCCTTTGCTATCCACAACTAGAGTTTCCTCCCGAGATACTCAAAACTATGTGCCATTCAACTAAATGTCCTTGATCTGGAGATAACAGGAGATCAGAACTAACAATTAGATAACACTTCTATTCCCTCTCCTCTTTTCTGATCCCACCCCACACCCAAAATAAGAAAGACATCTCTAGAAATCTGCACATGAAGAGAAAGAAGGCAGACAACTTTTGATAGCAATAAAAGCTCGTGCCATTCCTAGATTTGCTTTATGTGACAAATCTACTGGAGGCCTTTCTTATCCACAGTATGCTTTCTATTAAGGGACTAAGGTACTAAGAAAAAAGGTACTATTGAGCCAACTGCAAGTCTCCCAAAGATTTTATTGCCGTTAGAGATAACTCAAAATTTCATTATATCCTTATCAATAACCTTAACATTTAAATGTTTCATTTAAAAAAAAAAAAAGCCATTTTCCACTATCAAAAATTTCCATAATACTATTTTTTGTCAGTTCTGTTTATGGAAGAAGCATAAATATTACAGTAGTATAGTTATTGTCAACACTGGCGTCCTGAGTACCAACCCTCTGGTAAACAGAAAAGTGGCCATTTCAATAATGTCTGAAGATATATTCTGGGATCAGATATAAGATCCATATTTTTAGCGATAGATGCATTATTAATTGTCATTCTTCTTGCGGGAAACATAGTTTTTAGACAGTCAAGGAAACAAAAAAAAGGTAATTAAAATATTTCACTTAATTTTAACATTTCCTACAGCTCCATTTTACATGCAGCCTTCCAGGATGAGATATTTGTGCAGAGGTTGAACTGGCCTAGCATAGAGATAGGCAAGGAAGAGTTCATCTTCTTTATTCAAGGTGGGATGACATTAGCTGCTGTATGCTCCTTGGCCCCGATCTGCTCCAGAGATTAGGCTTCCATACTAGGACATAGTTGGCTTTCAGTTCTCTGTATCTAAGAAGCCAAAATATCCCATTCTCCTCACACCCATAGGTACCCACATTTCCCTGATCAAGTGCCTTGACTGCCTATTACTCATGATTGGAACTGCTTCCAGCTAAGTCACAACCAGCCCTCATCAGGACATGTTTTCTGCCTGAGATCCCAGAGGAGCTTGGTCCAGGAGACATGCTGAGAGTGTGCTTCTCATTTCCTAAAAGAGCTGAGCTCATCACAAAACACAAGACACAAATGAATTGTCATTCCAAAACTCGGGCAGAGAAAGAGGCTAGTTAGAAGTATGTTTTATGGTTGTTTTATGCTTCCTGACCACAAAAACTGTTGCCATTTTCTCAATTTTTCTTTCATAAAATAAACCAGGAGGTACAGCTCTGGCCAGGATGTGAGACACCTGGGTTCGTCCCATGTGAATCCAAGGCATTTCAGACCTTCCCTTCCCCATCACAAGAAGCCCTAATCATCAGTTTTCTGTCCTGAAGATATTCAGAGGGAGGAATAGTCTCCACTATTCCCATTGACACTATGCTGCTTTGCAAAAAACCCTACCCAGCATGCCATCAGTTAAAGAATAATTAGAGAGTCAGCAAAGTACCCACTATTGCAATGTTCACCTGAGAGCAGGAACACCTTGATTTCTAAGCACTAAATAGTGTGGGAGCCACATTATTTAATCTTTGCAATATTGAATAAAAGCAAGAAAGCTCATCCATGGTTTCCTTTATCAAAGTATGTACTAGTCCTTAATGTGTTTTTAAAATTAATCACTCATGGTGCTGAATCTAGGAGAGAGTCACAGCTTCAAATCTCAGTCATTCTGCAGTTCAGACTGGGTTTCTCAGTCCCAGGAAGGGACAGAAGAAGCGTTCTCTTGGTCACCAGTCCTTTATTCCCGGTTGTGCAGCAGCTTGAGCCAGTCTAAGCCAGAACTTCTGTTCCTCCCTCCCTGCCACATGTAAGTGACCGCAGTGAATCATTTCAGAAAGTTAATCCATCTGACAACTAATCATCTGTTTCTACAGAGTTGGTTTTCTTCCACAACATCTACTTGATTTGGGTTACCACATGAGAACGCAGGAGTCAAAGGACTGATGGCTTGGACCAAAGCTGCCAAGGAGCATCATAGTTGGGGTACTGCCTTTGGGAATTAATACTGAGGTGTCTCATCTTGTCAAAGTGTTGCAGATGGCCGGGTACTTTAGGCAAGGGTGTTCCCTTCTAGGAGGCAAAAAAAACCCAACCCCGAAACCAGCCTCTAAAAGCACATGGGTCATTGCCTCTTTGCAGCCAGAGTTGTCTGGTACCTGCAAGCCAGCTAAGCAGAGCCAGCTCTGGGGAACCCAAAGCTCCCCCAGTGCGCTAGAAACAGAAGGAGCATCAGGCTGACTTTCTCATTTTCTCCTATTGGTTATAGTGCCCAAATGGAAGATGAAAGCTGTTGCTGAAAAGTGATCCTAGGATTGAAACAAATAATGTACAACACCTTTGGTAATTGCAGATAGAGCTCCCTTAATGCAGACAGGTCCAATATTGTGGCCCTGCACAGCAGCTTAGAGAAATAGCAATTTTTTACAAGTTAAAGATTTTCTTTGATTATCTACATTTCCTGTGTATCTCTCATTATCATCTTGTCCAAGTACCTCAGAAACTTAAAGTCCAAGCTCAACATTTTGACTCTCTAGTCAGAATGAAAAGACTCCTTTCTGCACATCCAACAATAACTTGTTCTTCCACCTGGATTTAGAAAGTAAGGTTTAAGTTCATGATGAGCAGAAAAGGGACCTACCCCTGCATCTCTTGCATCCCTGACCTTTGTGTCTGCTAACAGTTACATCCCCTTTGATGCGACCTATGCACAAGTGAGAAGTCTGGATTCACTCAATTCAAAACTGGAAAGATTTAAAAATCATAGATATGTTTCATGAAATGTAAAAAATATTTTGTACATGAATAACTGAAATACATCATTTCACAATCTGTAGTCTCCAACTCCTATTGAAAGAAATAACTCGCTAAAAGACAGTAAGCAACAATTTGGTCAGGATTCTTAAATTTTATGATAGCCTTCAGCTACTGGATCATCTTTCTTGTTCTATTTGTTGACTACCTCTGATTAATTTGGTAGGGTGCCTGACATGGGCACAAGTGGAACTTCCATTATTAACTGTTTATAATGGCTGTTGTAGAAAGTTTTAAGTTTATGTTCTTCAGTGGAATCTGAACACTTACTCTTAAAATATCTCTGGCTCATCTACTGACACACTCCCAGATGTGAATCATAGCAGGATTGCCTCCTGCCTTCTACACAGAGTTGAACACACTGAGAAAGTGCTCTCATCTCCATCACCAGATTTTTTTATTAGTTAATGTAAACTTTAACTCTGCACTGCTGTTTTTTTCCTGAAAGGAAAGGCTTGCTTATACACTGTAAAATTTTAGGATACGAGAGAGCAGTGAAGATGAATGCTGAAAGACAAATCAAAGAATGTGTTTTCTGTTAGGGGAATACAATGGTTTACTGTAAGGGAACACTCTTAAAACCAAAGTGCAGTAAGAGAGAGGGTTTTATGCTAAATTAAACTTTAATTATCAAAATTGCACCTGGAGCACAGAACTAATTGCTTCAGTTAGAAAGCGTGCAAGTATCTTTCTGTGAGACTAACAGACTGGCCAACTTTTTTTAGCCTTCCTTGAAAGTGACACAAATGCACAGAAACAGGAATAAATTAATAAATGGGGAAGCAACATTTCTGTCTGTGCTGCAATAATTTAGATGGAAAAGGACACACCATTAAAAGAGGAAGGGTGATAAAAGCATATCAGTAGGCTGCTAAGTTTGCCTTGTACTTTGCCATAAAAGCTAGGGGTCATCAGGCTGAGTGTTCTGAAAGCTTCTCCATTCAGCAGGACTCAAAAAAACAATTCCTACATTTTGTTATGAGTCAAGCCAGCAAGATGTTTTTAATGGGCTTTCAGCTTGATTTTGGAAATATCATAGTGTCAGTTACGGTAAAACTAGAACAAATAATAGCATCTGTCTTGAATATAGCCATCTCAGCCCCATTACACCATAGCAATGCCATTAGAAGCAAACCAGTTTTCCTGTCCTGTCTGTCTATTAAGTTATATTACAAAGTGATAGCATTCTTACCAGGAAAATTTTCCAAGCATGTCTAAAGAGTTATTAACTCTTTATATATTACTTCAATTCCTCCATCTGTTACAGTTTATTATTTCCTTTGGTTTATGTTTGAGTATAACATCAAAATAGTAATTTATTGTCCTCATTTGTTAAAAATAGCCTCTGTATTTGAAGGAGGCTGATATTTTGTTTGTATCTAGGTTAGTATAATGGTAGTTTGGAGATTAGGGATTAGTTATTCCAGATTTAGAGAAATTCAGCTTTTCAAGAAGCTATGGTATATGTGAGGTTAGTTGCCGGATTTGGGACTGGGGGTTTTGTGGGGTTTTTTTAAACATTGGCCTGCTGCCATTCCCAGAGCAAGCATACCCACTTCCCAAAGCAAGTAACTCATGTAAACTGCAAGTGTGTTTACAGGGTAATTAATGTCAGCTGTCACTAAGAAAATGTCTGAGCAAGAAACAGTGTACACCTTTTAGTGTGGGATGGGAAACTTTGAATCTGTTTCATATAATTTTGGTGACAGAATCTGACTTGGTGCTGAATACGAAAGTATTAGTCTCTTGACTGCAGTTTAGCCTCCATAAACTCACTTGAACTAATGGACTTTAAGAGCTAAAATACTAGAAAGGCATAGCTACAGCAGGAAACCAAACTGAGATTATTCCTGAAATCTGAGATCGGACTGTTAAAACTAAATGGCTTCTGAACTTCACTGACTCAAATTGCAGTTTTCTGATATGATAGAGCATAAACCATCTTTCTTTTTGGCAAGTGGCTGTGAACTGAACACTAGAGCCTTACAGTAGATATCTCTGCAGCTGAAGCGTAAGCAGTCACTGAATAACAATTGAGTAGTGTAAGGGAGGATGGAGTACAGAGAAAGGAAACCAACAAAGCTGAGGCAGTTGACAGAAAGGCTTTTGTAAAGGAAAATAAGGTGAGCACCTGCATACTCCTGCTTCATGGCATATGTCATCCTCTTGAGCACGGAGTAAAGAGTAAAAATTTCCTCTGCATTTACTCAGGAGTAATCCTAAGTTACTTAAGAAACTGTATTCAAGCTAGTGCTTGGCTTTTGGTTGAAATAGTCACTTTGCTTCTGCTTGTTCCATAGCAATTTGACAGCTAAGTTCTCAGTATTAAGCTTCTTGACTATCAAGCAAATACAGCAAAAATCTTAGTCCTATACCATTCCTTCATTCTTCATAGGAGTAAAAACCACAAGGGGTATCTCTTCTGTGTTAAGAACTTCATCCCTCATTCCTCTAATCATAAAAATAAAAGAGGAAACAAACAAACAGTTAGCCCTTTAACTGTATCTGATATGAAATATATACAATTCTAACTAGGGACATCTTGGGGATTCAAGGAAACCTTGTGCTCTAAATCCTCACTTGGTGATTTCCCGTGTAACTCTGCAAAAAATCCCACCAAACCCTTACGCACTTGTTTTTATGTTTATAGGAAACCAAACCATCCCTTCCTTTCAGGGTTATTTGGGAACCTGATTCATATCTCAGATGCTTGGAGGCTGATGGAAATTCTATGCAAGTGCACAAAGCTGCTTTGTTACCAAACAAACTGTGGCTTTAAAATAGCTAAGATGGAGTTAAACCAGTAATACATCTAGGCAGCTTTATTGGGTCACTAGTTAAAGTGATTGCTCTTTGATGTACACTACAGCTGCTCTTTAAATTACACTCCTCCTCCAAAAGCTCATATAAAGCTTACTGCTCATTATTCACTGTCTCGTTTTAAAATACCAGTTTATATAGCTTTTCCAGTATAAAACTAAAGCAATGGTAAATGGTGACTAATAATTCTTAGATGTATTTATGATTCAACACCCCTAGAAAGCAGCTATGCAAATAATAGATACCTGTCTTGTGAAAGAAGTACCAGGAAAATTTATTAATCTTTGAAGCAGAACTTTTCAGACAGCAGCCACAATGTATCATTCAGTTTGGCATCCCTGACACATTTCAGTCTTCCAGACAGGAAATCTTCCAGACTGAGGTGCACTCAGGACTAAATACCTTAATGTAATATATAATATTCAGTAAACTTGACTGTGATCACTCAATCACTGTAGGCATGGACAGGAGTAATTATATGACAACTTACTGTTTTCACATATACAATTCCTGTTTGAACATCTTTACCATAAATCTCAGATAATTATTATAATAGATTAGATAGTATAATATTATAATTGTATATATAATACAGTATACTATATAATATTATAATATCATAACTTCATAACTCTCTGCATATTCCCTATTTGACACTACTTGACTGAGCAAAGCTCTAGCTTTTCTTCCCTATTATGCCCAGAGGATCCCATTCCTCCAGTTTAATCATCCACTTGTCTGCTGGTATACTCAAATGGGGATGAGCTAATTAGGAGAGGTAGCCTAGAAGTCTATAACTGGAGAGATTAGATTGTCCAAAGTTTGAAATATTCTTTTTTTCTTCTCATTGTGAGATACTTAAAATAACCAGCTTGCTTCTATCTACCACGTATTTGATTTAGAGAAAAGGGTACAACCCAGTGCCTTTGTACAAACTACTGCCATTCAAGTATAAATGTTTTATTAAATAGAACAGGTTTTGCAACCTAAAAAGCGTTCATTAGTATTTATTTTAAGTTAAATATATAACTTTCTATGATGGAAAACACTGTTTTCTGCTGTAAAATAACCAGGTATATCTGAGTCAGTAGCAATCAGTTAATTAGAGCCAAATGTAAGGTATTTGTTCACATCATAAAAAGCTAGCAAACATTGTTTGGGTACAAGAAGAACTCTCAATGTATTCTCTAAATATTGGTTTGTTTTACTCCAACCAACTATTTACAAATTCTATAACTTGAGCTCTGGTTTCTCCTCTGAATTGTTTTCTCCTTTTCAGTCATACCACAGCAGTTTTCCTTATTCATGTGGAAGCACTCAGGGTTTTTTCAGCACAACTACTTGAAAACAAGACAAAGGATTCCAGAGGAGAATACAACTTTTAAATCTAGAAAATGAGTGGTTTATAGGCAAGTGGGAAATTGATATTATTGTAAAAGCATTATGTTCTCCTTTTAACTTGCTGAGGTCTCTAGAAATGAGTTGACACAGTCTTGAGCAGTTCCAGTCTAGAGGCAGAGACTGAAAGATTTGTCCTGTCGCTTGAGCATCTCTAACATTTTCAAAAATGTTCCTGCCCTGCATAGTGAAAAAAGTCTCTCAAACATAATAACCCTTCCTAAATAGAAAATATGGATATGTAAATGGATAAAAACATTGGGGCTTTGGATTTGCATTATTTCTATTTCCAGTATAAATTGATTAATTTCAAACCAAAGGTTTCTTTAAATGAAAAACTGGCCTCCATTAATACAAAACAAAACAAAATAAACCAGAACAAAACTATTTCAGTGAGATACTTTGGCAACTCCCAGACTTTTTTTTAGAAGAATTTTTATTTTAAGAGAACATCTGTCAAAAACAATTACTTCAGCAGTCAGTGTCAGTTTTGACAAACATAGACTTTTCTAATTAACCTTTAATTGAAAAACTCCTGACAGCCTATTTTAGATTGACATGGGAATTGGCTAGCAGTGCAAAAGAAATATGATATTTGCACAGCCCAAGGAATAAGAGCAAGCTGGGGAGTGAGGGCATAAAATTAAGGTGATGTTATATGAGGCAGCTTCTTTCCCAGAAAAATCTCATAGTGAGCAGAAAGCGTTGCTGATTTTGTTTGCTGTGACAGCAAGGGGAACTAGTGTGGCCAAATTGGGATTGCTTCATGCCCTGGCTGTGGGAAACATCTGCATTTATTAATATGTCCTCTGCAGGACATAGCAGTAATAGATCAACATGCACAGTGCCAGTGGTTAAAAAGTTGAAAATTTCACAGGAAATGGGAGCCATCAGTATCTCATTTTGTTGAAAAAAAAAATCAATTTAGATTTCCCTTTACTCCATGGAATAGCCTTTGTGACAACGATGCCCACTAAACAGCTTATGTTCTGCTAATTGCAGGGCTACAGAAAACTATGTATGTGCATGTAGTTGGAGAGCTTCATGTTCCTGTTGAATTATCTTAATAATTACTTGGCCAATTACAAATTAGCCCTGCTTATAAAGCATCTCCACATTTTTAGGCTACATTTTAAATTAAAAAAGAAAGAGGGGTGGGGGGTGTGTATTCTTTTCTGTTGCTGCACCTCCCACCACCACCTTTGTTACTGCTGCTACTACCACAACCTCCTCGCTAGCAGAGGGGTTGGTAAGGTGCCCTGAGACAGCAGTGGTAATTGCAACAGGAGCTGTACCCAAGTGCAGCTGTAAGAACAGTATCAAAGAGGCAGGTACATGTAGGATGAGTGGGAATTTCTGCACTCCTAGGGAGAGGAAATGAGATGCTGAAAAGATATGAAAGTCTTTTTATTCCTCCAAATCAAATCCTGTATTTTTCTGCTAGAGCACAACAGGACAATAGTGATTACAGTTTCCTTGTGCAATCCCAGCTTTCTAGCCACAGCCATTTGGGAAGCAGATACAATTAATCTTTTCCTCTTGCACTTGAGAGTGCACTGGGATACTATCCAGGTCTCGTCTTCAGCAGACACCTTTGTTCCCTGGGGGGCATTTATTCACTGCTACAAATCACTCATTTTGAACATCCTAATCGATACGTTTCAAGAGAGTTTTAATAAATGATGTTTGGAAACTGTAGTGAAGAATTCTTCATTTAGAATAAAACAAACTCTCCTTTAAAAGGAATGCACTATAAATAATTCTGGAGAAGAACTGACAAAATGGATAGAAACTCCCCTGGATACCTAATTCACCAAAGCAGTCAGTCTTCAGTAGGAAATTTTAGGCAACGATAAAACAAAAAGAAGATACTGAGGTTTTTAGTGTAGCAGCAGAAGTTCCTCTTTCAGCCTCCTTTACAGAGGCCTCAGTGACATTAAAGCCCTAGAGGTACCAAGAGGACAACAGGTCAGTCTCAGCCTCAGCAGGTAAATGAGCACACTGGGCATTACTAACCTCCTTTCCTGAAGAGTTGAGAACAGAAAGAGGACATGAATGTCGCTGTTACAGGAATCCCTTGTAACACCACAAATTGATTAAAATTCTTCTTTACTTCATCTTGTGTGTACATGTGCCAGTAGGAATGGGGAGGGGAAGGAAGAACACAGGGAGTGTAGTGGCTATACTTGACTGAGCTCCAGCTTCATTTCCTTCAGCCTACCAAAAGGCTGATGGAAATGGAGACTGTTGTCTTGAGCTGCTGAATGAGAAGTCGGTAGGCACAGATAAGGAGTCTTCAGAAGTGCCAGAGCGGCTGGCACTCCTGATTTGTGCAAGAATACACAGGCTTACCAACACCTATGCAAAGGAAGAACACCTGCAACAGAGTCAATAGAGTAGTCACATTTACCACTAAACATGGAGATCAGAATTTGGCCTTTTGTCACTAAAGTGGCAATTCATGAATACAAATAATTGTTTCAATATAGGCAATTAAAATAAGTGCTGTCAGTAGGAAAGGGCCCACTCCAGAAAAATTGCTCTTCTGGATTAATTTGAATTTGAAAAGACCACAAAGCTGAGAGAAGTGCCAATGGATTTTTTCAGCCCCTCTTCTGGCTCTCAAACAGAAATTAACTTGGACAAAAAATAAGAATATCCATCCAATGGAAGTATGTCTTATTTAAATATTTATGTTCATCTCAAATGATTGAAATAACTCTGCAAAACTTCTGAACTTTGATTTAGAAATACCAAAGCATCATTTGAATCAAAGTATTTCAAGCATTAACTGCAGAATAGTACCTCTCTATTCCATCAAGATCTTCTCTACCCACCATTTCCCATGATGCACCTCCAGTAATGGGACTTCAGTGATACATTGTGGGATTTAGGCAGCAAGGGGAAAATAGTACATCTTAGGAGATAAATCTAGTGAATGCTCCCAGCGTTTGGGAAGCTGATGAACCATAGCATCAGTGGCAGAAACAGTCTTAATGTTGAACTGAATGTATCTGGAAGGGGGTGAGGCTATTCCTTAATCCAGGAACTTAGAAGACAACAAGCAAAATTTTTCCATCACTGCCACCCCCCTGAAAACCTCTAATGTTGCAAAAATGTGATTTTCCAGCACTCACGGGAAAACTTGGATTAGTCCGTGGCAGAAGCAAATTAAATGTTTTTCAGTAATTTACAGCCAAGACACAGTTGTTTGTTTCTGCAGAATCTTTTGCATTTCATAAACTATGTAACTTGAAAATATCTCTGAAAAAGTTTGTCTCCTGTATGCTAATAGCAGCAACATTTAATTTTGAGTCTATTTTTCGGGGAAAAAAGTGGAATCATAGTTGTGAATATTATTGAATAATTTACAAGTGTTTCAGGATAGAGAAGGTTATTTGGAAGTTTTGTTTATGGGTAAATAAATCACAAGCAGAATACTTGGTGACTTGACAAGAGCCTGAACAAGAGCGGCCAGCTACATCACCTGCATAATTTTTCATAAGCCATTTTTTGGTTCAGCTGAATTAGCTTTCGTGTTGGAACACATGGTATCAATGGAGTACACAACCTCTAGGTTCTCACCACTTTCATTAACTACATTCAAATTATCTGTAATGATTAATCAACCTGAAAAAAAAATTGCCTGGCAGCATGCCTTTAACCACTTCTTGCTTGTGTGTTATTAAAAGCACTGTCTTTACATGGGAGGGAAGGATGGCAGATGTGTTTACATACAAATTGAAAAAACAAATCTCCCTCATGCTTATGGAGTTATCTCAGCCCATACTGGGGGACCTTTTTGCTGCAGTTGCCTATGCAGAACAGCGTCCTTAGGAGGACCAGGGATGCAGCTGCACATTCAGCTTGGGGGAGGGAGGTCAGGCAACAGCCTTGTGAGGGATGGAGACTGCAGCCAGGCACCAGTTCAGAGCAGCCAAAGTAGTAATGGAAACTGTTACCCCAGCTTTAGAGGAAGAAAGGAGCAGATCATCCTTCACTGAGAGCTGAAACTCTGGAAAATGGGAAGGCTGATGGAGAAGCTTCAGACATTCCTTCATTTGGCTGGAGTCACTGCTACCTGAAAAAGATGAGTAGAAGCATTCATGTTTCTGAAACTAGATGGTGCTGAAGAATCTGTTGTTTCTCTTTATTTTACTAACTCAAATAGAGGTTGTTAACAACCAAGCTACATTAAAAATATAAGCAATGCACAAAAGTGAGCCCCAGAAACAACTTTTTTTAAAACAAGATAGAAATTGAGTTAATGACCAGTCTAGCTTTCCAAGGTAGTTTTGGGATGGTGAGGTCAGATACAATACCAAGGTGCTATGCCAGTTCAGCCATCATCATTTTATGCTGCCATCAGTTGCGTGATCACACAGGCCAACACTGAACTCACCAACATCCTCTCAGAAGTCTTCTTTCAGACAGTCCTGCCATAGGTTCCTGTGAGCCCAGTCCCTCCACTGCCCACTGTGGTGCTAGCATTGCCTGCTGGACACAACAAAGATAGCTCCCTCAGAGGCCCCTTACACAGAAGGACACAAACAAGATGCAACAAAACCCAGACACAGACTGATCAGCTCCTGGTTAATATAGCCCTGGCCTCACCCACCAGCCCAGGCCAGCCCAACCACAACCACCTGGGTGAGGGCAGGGCCACAAAGACACAGGTGGGCCAGGTTCTGCCTCTGGAACCTGAAGCCAGTGGGGGAAACAAAACATATGATTAGGTTGCTATTTATCCATAGGTCAACTTTAATTCGAGGCCCATGCCTCAGCACTTCACTTAGACCTGAAGTACGGCATTCAGAACTTAAGTCCACCACAGGCATCACCCTGCAAACAACACAAGTATGGCTGCCCAATGAAGAAAAGCTGAAGGAACTGTGTTGGAATAAACCCTTAGGAAGAGTCTGCAAACTTAAGGAAAAATCAATGAACAGAAGAATTATTCCTAACAGTTTGAAACAGCCCTGGAATAAAAGATGACTGGATTATTAACTGTAAATACATGGAATGCTGTTATCTAGTGTTGAATGCTGATGCACAAGTTAGGATAGTGCTGGAATTGCCAACAGTATCTCAGAAAGAAAAACAACAGACAAAAACAGGTAACCAGGAATAGGGTTTTCAAGGTGATAATTTTTCCCCCCACAAGAGGACAGCTAAATAACAAACTGAAAAGATATCACCTACAGTGCTGCTGGGGAAAAGTATTCCTGTTAGGGCAGCTATATGTTTTAGCTTTTCTTCTTCCCTGTAAGCTGTCCTCCCTTCAAAAGAAGCTTCAGGTGGCCTCCAGTGGAATGGAAGTCTGGAGCCCTCTGCCTCTGCATGCTCTGCGGGTGCCACGGGTGCCTGCAACATCAGTTTCATTTGTTCCACGTCTGTGAGCTCCTCTGTGCAGCACAGGGCAATTCTTCTCCGTCAGTTGTCTCCAAGCATAACTGTGTAACTCTACTGGGATTTTTTTATTCTCTTGTTTATGATGTAGAATTAAGCCACTTCAAGAGATGTTTATTAAAACTAGCAAGGACTGCCTGACTGGCATTATGCATGCTGACTTGTGTCAAGTGTGCTGGGAAGAAACGCTGAGTTTTGCTTTTCCAGTTGTGCATTCACTGAATGTGCCAGAACTTTGCAAGAGGCATGAGTCAAATGTAAAACATAACATGAAAGCATAATTTAGTTTGAGAACTCTTGAAACAAAGCACGGATCTCTTTTACTGAGAAGTGTTTAATGTCCCTCTGTGAAGCCTCTGTTCTTATTTATCATTGCTCTTAGTTGCACACCATTTAGGTATCAACAAGGAAAGACATATAGTAGATCTCTGAGGCTGAACAGTTGTATTAAATATCCATCTTTTATGACAAAGGATAAGGATTTATTTAGCTGTAGCAAGTGTAATGTTTTTTGCTTCATGAAAGAACTAAAATGTCAGAGGAATCTCTGATCCACATCATGCAATCTTAGAAACCACCCCTATGAACCAACCTTATATCTAATACTTAAAACACAGATAGGTTTGCAGTAAATAAAATAGGTTCCATGCCATTTCCTGTGATTTATGCATTTTAAAGAAGATTCTGTCCCCAGAATGTTTTCTGCCTGAGAAAGTTTTAAGAGTAAAAATGTTTCTGAGATGTTCACCTTCTTCAGTGTAAGAGCTTCATTTTCACTTTGCTTCAAATTAGAGAAGTTTTTAAGAGTTGGTTCAGTGGATGAAGCACGTTACAACACTGGATGTTTTTGAAAGTCCTTTTATACAGAACATGTTATATTTTCCATAAGAGGAAAGATATGTCTTGGTCCATTAGAAGATCTGCTTGCTACTAGCATTATGCCCTAATTTCCAGCTTACTCAAAAAGTCTTTATTGTTCTTTTATTGTAAATGGTTTTGGAACAAAAAGTACTACAAATAACTAGTGTAGAGATTTTAAAACAACTATAAGTGTTTTAGAATGACGTAGTCTACCCTTTGCCTCAATAGAATCAACAGAGGCAAATAAAAACAGGACATAAAAATGTTGACTTGAAATGGGAGCTAGATAGGGCCCTTCAGCTGGAATATTTTGAATTTTTATGTCTTATGACATGAAAGAAAAAAAGTCTAAAGAAACCTTATTTCAAATTGTTGCCTTTTTTAAAAAGACACTGAAATAGTTTCTAATATTAAACCTCCTCATTAGCCTGCTGCAAAGCTTGGTAGCTTCAATCGTATTTTCTAGTCTTATTGCATAACTTTTTTCCTCTCCCCAAAGCACGTGATGAAGCTGCAGACTTGGTGGGACTGGATCTAGCCTAAATACTGTGTGAGATCTCAGTACAATTGGGCCTTATATCCAGACTTGTTTCCAAGCTTCTCTCATTACCCATCCTCTTAGAGATCTCACAGCAAGGTCCTACTTTCAAAGAGACTTTGGGACAAAACTCAATGCCCAAGACACTATACAGGCTGGGATTGGGGAAGTTGTGGGGAAAGTGGAGGAAGTGGTATTGAAAGCGGAGCTGCGGGTAGCTGGCTGGGCCAGCTATGCTGTGCCCGTACTTCTTTTTAATCCAGTTAATGCCGTCCTTTAATGTAAAGTCAATAGGCTACCCAGGGCTCCTGTACAGATCATTTACATTTTTAAAACTTTACTTTCTCCTCTTACCATTATAGACAAGTTTTTTAAAGTTCAGTGAGAAATGCTACCCAAGTATATTTCACTGGCTAGAGGAAATACAGTTCTTTATGCCAAGCTCTCTAATGTTTTTTTTAACATTATGAAACACTGGTTAAAAGGATGCTGAGGAACTTCCCTTATGGAGCCTATAGTCTGTGTGACAGTAAACAAGGACATCAGACAGGCTGTACTGCCAGTGAGCAGAGCTTTTATAGAAAGACCAGACATTCACATTAAACTTCACTCAGTAATCTGTGAAGACAGTCTTCCAAGAGATCTCATCTGCTGTACTTCAGGGATCTATTTATCTAAATTAAATTGGTTCACTCTATCCCATTGCATACTCAAGTGGAAGAGCTATTTTAATGCCTTGGTGTACAATAACATAGCTGGTGATTGTAAATCTGTGCTAATGCTCATCATAAGAGTAGAGAGCTTGTAAATGTACAAATCTAGCTAGATGTGACACTTTCATACCAGAATTTGCATGCCTCCAGAGATCTCACAGGTTTCAATTTTTCACAGCAAGTTTTCAGTCCCTTATGTCTTAGTGGTACATTTTTTAACATTGATACAACAAATAGACTTGGATTATGAAAAATCATGAAATTTATATTATGGGACAGTAGTTTCAAGTTCCATCCTTTGAACTTTACAAAAATGAGGTGTTAAAAATAGACATTTTATGTAAGACTTTTTTTGTAATTCACTAATAAAATGTCTTCAAAAGGTTTTTCTGCATTTTGGAGTATTTTGCTTTTTTCTGGGAAGCAAATGATTTGCAATTCTTTTTCTCTTCTTAAGCTTTCAAAAAAATGTGATAGCACCACAGCCTTCCCTAAGCAGATACTACTTCAAGTATACCATCATACAAAGAAAAGGGGGAGCAAATAACCTCTGTAATGTTACTATTGGTGCCTGTCCTCAAAATTCTCTTACCCAAGGGGAAAAAATGGTGGCTTCTTTCTATGCAAATTTATATTTAGCATTTGCAGAAATGCTAAAAGGTGCTTGATATGGTTAAAAGAAAAAAGAACTGCTATGTTTTTTAATATGTAAGTTTTCCATAGTGCAAGAGCTGTCAGGACATAATTTATTCTTTTCTGTTGGCGAATAGGAAAGAATACGTGCACAGCTTGCTATAAAAACTATTTACTGGGATGGTTGGAAATCTGTATTTTTAAAACTGACACATTAAGAAATTACCGTGGGAGGAGAAAGGAGAGGAGATGAAATCATTATTGGTTTTGTTTTCTTTCCCTGAACCTCCATACATCCCTTCCAACACACAACATGCCAACTAGCTTTAGGGACTCCTCAAACTTGGTTCAAAACATCTCAAGCCCTCTGCCTCAGTGTGGTATTTTGGGAATCTCTATGAACTTGGAGATACCACTTATACTAGGAGGCATTTTTCTGTATAATTGAGACATTTATGGCTTTCTTCTGCTGCACACTTGCATCATACCTGTATGTTTAGGAGAGAGAGACTGTGAGTGTCCACTATCTGATGGCAGTCAGAAGGTGACCTGTGAGTAGCTCTAGAGAAACCTGTTCTTCCAGGCAAGCTAACAAACAAGACACTACTGAGGATTCAGGCAGCTGAGGTAGATGCTGAAGTGATGAGGTACATAAAGGCGGCACAACTTTCTACATGCGAGTCCTTCCAGCAAGGGAAGAGATAAAACAAGGACAAAGGAAAGGGAAGAAACCATGTTTTCTCTCACTGAAAAGACAGTAAGTTAGTTCTAGAAAGCTTGTGTAATGGCAAGGGCATTTAACCTGGAAGCTTGCTTTTTCTTTTTCTCCACAAATCTCTGTGCTGCCTAGTGGCTTTGACAGATGAGTCGTAGTGAGTCTTGCTGCAGCAGCATTATCCACAAATCTGCCTCCTGTATTGCTCTGCAGGTTACCGTTTTCTCAGTGGAGATGACAGATATCTCAGCCAGGGAAAGCCAGTGACCTCAGGAAAGGGAAGAAAGGTGGCCATGGAAAGGGAGGTGAGCTAAGACACTGGTGCAACTCAGGAGATGGCAGATGGTCCTATGAAAGTCTCTCAATCTGGTATTGGCTGAGTGCACACTCTGTAGCACTGCACTGCGTTGTTTCAGGTGAATGCAAGTCAGAGTTTGAAGAGCACAGTGTCATCATTTTTAAAAACTATGATTTTTTTTTCTGCTGTCAGGGAATGTTGGAAGTAACTGCTTCAGGGTCTAGACCAGTGGCTTCCACTGCCCCAGAAATGTGTTAGGCATGGGGCATGCCTTGACTTTTCCATGAGATCTAGGTAGAATTTTTATATTTTTGACAAAAATAAATGTTGTTGCTGAAATGTTTACTTTGTTAACATGTGTATATATATATTTCGAGGCACCTGGAAATTGAAAGCTGTGTGTCTAGTATTCTGTATCTCAAAAAAGCCTCCCATTAAAGTTTTGTAGCCTTTCAAACCACCTAGCTTGTCACCTCTCTAACATCTACTCTAATTTCTTGCTCCAAAATGGTTCTAACCCAAGATTTAGTCAGGTAAATCCATATCTTCATACTTCATACTTCTGACCAGCTACCTGGTATTCCTAGTAACTGGTTGAATAGCAGAAAGGGATAAAAGAGCCCTTGATAGTTCCTCCCAGTGACTGTCCTGTACTTGTGGCTGTGATCAGAATCTCCCACCTCCCTCCACACTGGTGAAGCCCCAGTCAGGTTTCAAAACCAGCAGTGAGGGACATGGAGCCTGGGGAGACGAGTGCACCAATTACAGGGATGTGGCGAAGCCTTAAGGAAGCACGTGGCCACAGTGCTCACTACAGAACCTCTGCAAACCATTCTGCTACTGAAGAAAAGGGCCATGTTCATTTTATAAGTGGGGAACCCCCTCATGTGACACAGCATGGTGGACATGGAGCTTGGTAGCAGCAGATAGAAAAGTGAGTTGCTGCGCAGGATACGTGACTAACAGAGAAAACAGTATCTAATGCAGAAAAAGCAAGTACGGTGAAAGAGACCAGTGGAAATGCAGGACTTCACATAACAAACCTTCCCAAGCATGGGAACAATATCTGCTTCTGTAAAAATAGATGAGAAAATGAAGGTAAAGTTTTATTATGATATGTGGAGGACAAAGGAGAGATGGAAACAGATTAAGACATCCATGTCAAGAATAGTACCTGAAACAGAAACAACAGATACTGAGTAACAGAAAAAAGAGGAAGAGATTTATTTTGTCTTTCTTTTTTTTTTTTTTTTTTTTACTTAGCATCTAGGAGCACAGGGGGAACATATGTATGTGACTAGAAGACTGACATGAGAACTTATGAGAACCTTGGTAATGTTGGAAATTGCTCAAGATTCTGTAATTTACACACAACTTGGGGAACATTTGATTACAATTTGTAGCAAAGATTTGGGTAAGGATAGTAGATTTCATCCTAATTTAATATATCTGCCTAAAGTGAAAATTAATAATCTGTATTGCCCTGATAAAAACATTGCCATTAAATAGAAAGGTATAATAAGGAATTTGCAGACAAACCCAGAAGAAGTCAAGAACTAGACTGTTTGCTTTTAATTATATGAATGTTAGACCACATCCCAAAACCAAGTTGGCAATCTGGAAGATGCTTAAGCAAAACTATGATTACAAGTTTGGTTTTTTCCAAGTACTCAATGCATTATATTCTTACCATATGCAAAGATATTACTGCACCCATGGCATAGCATCAGTCCTGGTACCAGTGACCACAGATTATCTTTACTGACAGTCAGGAAACAATAGAAAGATATTGTCAGCAATAAAGGTAACCACTAAATTAACAGAGGATAAAGAATGGATGGAAAGAAATCCCTCTTATGTCATGCTGAATCATCCCTTGTACCTTATCACATGGTAAATATAACCTTGCAAACACTGATAGGTAAAGACCTGCGTATTAGAGTCAAACACATAGAGAAATGCTTGACATGACACAGACATCATTATAGAAATGCTAAGGACTAAAAGCACCACATATCTGAACTTGTTATGCAGGTGAGCAGAAGGCCACCCACAGCATGTGCAAGAAACCAAAACCTCAAGCTGCCATGGACAGCAGATCACTTGAAGCAGCTACAGACTTGGGGTGAGAGTGGAGAGGAAACCAAAGGAAACTGTAGAGTCGTAGTAGAAAGTGTCATACACTGACATACAAATCCCAGGCAAATTCTTGAAAACTCTCAGTTAACAGCTAAGAAAGAAGTCAGAAGTGATAAGATAAATTTGTTTTCTGGAGATAGCAGTAAATAAGCAGAGAAATAGCATGGTGGGAGCAAGAACCTTGCAAACAGGACAGTACACTAGAGAGAGTTAAGGCTTTCAACAAACTGCTATCAATTCAAATGCCAGCATAGTGGGAAAGAGCATGTCCCTTGCCCAGAGTAGACACTGGTCTCCTCTTCCTCAGACCAGCAAGTGTTAGTGCTCACTAGAGGAACAGAAATATCATGAGCTTGCTATCAGTTTAACAGAAGTAGCATAGCTTGTGGGAGGGAAGTAGAGATCCGTTACCAATGGGTATGTGCCCAGTCTGACCACTGTCTGTCAAGGAGAAATGTTCCTTTAGTTCTACAGTCATGAAGTTAAAAGATATTGTAATGTAAGCAGAGTGGGGTTCTGGACAATCCCCGCCTCTTCCTTTCTTATTAGAAGCAGTTTGTTTTTAGATCAAACTTATCGACATGTAGTGGTTGGAGTAACCTTCTCCCACTATTCCAAGCCATCCAGAAAGACCCTAAGCCCATTTCTACCTCATGCCACCTCCCACTCTTCTCCCTCTATTTTACCGTGTTAACCAAATACCTTCTGCCTGCCACACTAATCTCTTGATGTTGCTTATTATACTTCTTTTTAGTTTTTACTTTCAAAGGTGGCTGAGGAAAGGAGGGCTGGAATCCTGCCAGAGGATACCTCAGCAGTTAATCAGTGAAAATAAAATCAGCGTGATGACCAAATACCAAATATCCAGTTATTTCAAAAAGCTTCTATTAAGGACACCTTTTTGAGGCTACTTCTGTCCAGATTTGTGACTTCTATTTCCAGAAGGAATACAAAAAATAACACACCTTTGAAGTAGAGGATGCAAGTCTTCATTTTACAGTGAAGAATGTAGATTCTGTCACATCAAAGACTAGACCCATGTCAAAGTGGTTTCAGAAAAGCTGTTCTCACACTAAAACAATTTTCCTAATGCCTTCCTTGTTTTCCAGCCTGTAGTAGCACATGCACCATAAACAAAAGTTGGGTGCATTTATTTTATTAAATGCTGCCATTTCTGCCGATGAAAGTTTGTCAGAATGGTCTTGTGTGCAGGAAAAGTAGTTCACCAGCATTAAAGCTTTTTTGATACTTGAATTGCACTTGCAAATCTTTTTATCCTACATTAGCTAAAAATTCTTGTGCTGGCCCTATGAAATTTGTACAGGATCTGTGCAGTTCACATAACCCCCAAGTGACATCTGCCTTTTAACACACAGAAATGGATTTGAGCACAAGGAAAATTATGTAGAAATTACAGTGCTAATGCATGTAGTAAAGTTCTCTGTGTTCTCAAGGGTCTTCTTGCTGTCCTCTTTGTGAGGAATGTCATGGACTTTGACAAACACTTCTCTTCAGCAATATGCCAAGATCTTTATTTCCCCCTGTGAGGAAAGTATCTTTATAGCTTCATGTGTCTTAAGTCAGCTGCAGCCATGCTAGCCACAACAAATAGGTAGATAGATGTAGTGTAAAATGGAATTCTCAGTGTTTTTCAAACACATACAAATAAAAACAATATGCTTAAAAAAGATAAAAGGTTTCCTGATGAGTTTTACATTTTGCTTTTTAAAAAAGTTTCTGAAGATTGTAGAGTACTCTTAATCATAATTATAGTACAGCTCCTTAAAAACCACATGTAGCCATCTCAAACTTTTCAATAATGCATTTCTATCAGGCTTAATGTTTTGTTACTGAGCAGTAATGTTTGATTCAGAAGTAAAAATGCATATCTACTTGATGATGCACAGATTTAAGCAGGGCTTCCTCAGGATACTAAGTTCAGCATAAAGTGATAAAAAGAAATCTCACACATCCTTTATGAGCACAGAAGCTGTCTGGCAAAATCATAAAAGGAATATTACTGTACATAAGGCAAGGATTTTATTATGTTCAGCCAAACTACACAGTTTCAATTGAAATGAATATTTACATAGCAGTGTTCTAATAAACCGCTAAATGTCTGAACACATTCTGCCAAGTGTCCACACAATTTCTTTTTCTTCCCATTCCATCAATGGACACAATGTCCACTTTATGACCTTCTCAGGGCTTGCTCTGAAAGATGCCAAAGAGTCAAACATCTCCACTGCAGAAGACTTGACAGGAGAAAGATGTCTGTATGGTAGAAGCGTATGTGTATTGAAACTCTGCTGAGATGAAGTAACTAATAGAACAGCAAGATCTTTTGCTGTAGACAGTTGAGTCTTCAGTTCCCCAAAAGAAAAATTCAGTAGCTGTAATATCTTGTCCTCTAAGCCAAAAAGTATTCAAAACCGACAATTTCAAAAGTTACTACCAAAAGGTGGTCTGCCACTTATACAAGAATGACAGAATGGAGGCTGTGGGGTGTCTGGGGCACTTCAAGCTGTTTAAGAGAAATAAATTCCCTCCACGGTTCTGCCACCTTGGTAATAAGTATGGGACCATCAAAGTTAAAAGCAGTGGTTCACACAGCTAGATGTAGGCAGCCAGGCCTTTAAAATTAAAAGCTACAGTATATGCATGCCCATTATTGGCTGAGCTCAGCACATAGAACACAGAATGTGTGCACTGGCCTGTATGGAGTATGTATGCAGTATGAAGGTCTAGATACAAATACATGGGTCAGCTTCAGTTTTGATTCACACCTTCTTGTTCTTCACAAGTTTTTAGAACTGAGACTTGGTGCAAAATAGTTTTTGAAGAACCCAGAAAAGCAATCTGTAACAAGTTGGAGTTATAATTCAAATTCTGACATGATTACTGTTATCAAAATAGTTTTCAGACATTGCCTTTTGCATTGATCTTTCCTTCCAAAACAAAAATTCTTAAAAATTCTTAAAATTTAAAACTTTCCATACTGTTGCAATTAATTGAAATTTTCCATGTAGGCTATATTTAAACCAATTAGGGTGTAATTAAGTTTCCATTGTTACCAGTAGCTTCTAATGGTTTTGTAATAGACTACAGATACATCGAAATAAGTAAATGGAGCCCAAGGTAACTCAATTACACTTTTTCTGTTAGGCTTATACTTCTCTATTTCTTTACATGAATATATTTTTTAAATACTGAATGGCTTTCAGGACTTACTGGCAAAAGAAATAGTGTCCCCGTGTTAAGTTTTCTCTTGGGCAGAGTGACTAGCATGAATGCCATTGCTCTATGAAGACTGTATGAGTGGTCAGCAGTATTTAAAAGGGTGCCCATGGCTCTGCTGTCTTGATTTCACTACTCATTCAGGATTGTGAGGAGTGTATGGAAATCTTTATAGCTCATAGACATCTTGATCTGTCTTCATTTAACTTGTGGTATCCCTAAGACACTCCTTTAGATGAACGAAGACAGCACAAATAAAAGATCAGTGTTGTGTTGGGACTGCTTTTGTGTTGCAAGAGCAGAACATGCATCTGTGAGGTTTTTTAACTGGCAGATGCATCCAAGATGTGTTGCACCATTCTGGTATGCTAGTAAGCCTGACCTTAAAAAGACTATGGCTTTAAAACAGATAGCATATCACAAATCATTAGAAGTAACATATGTAATTCTCTGAGGGGTTTTGCTTAGTCTTTGGTGTTAAAAAGTTGTATTATACATTAACAGTCAATAAGGCACCTAACTCCTCTGAAAAAAAATAGTACTTCAGGGATATCTCTGCCATTCTTCCATTGACTGTTTTAAGAAACTAAAACCCAAGTGACCAATCAAAACCCTGTAAAGTTCACTCCAATTATGCCCAAACAACTCATTAAGTAATTCAGGGAAGTGTTAATGTAACTCTGTTCTTATAAATGCTGAGATTTTCCAAATATGTGGAAAGTTTAAAATAATAGTTGGAAGCCTTGAATCCAAAGTATACAAAGCCTTCCTCAGTGTACATTTATTTCTTACAATGAAGCCTGAATGAGTTCTTAAATGGATAGTGTTTGCCTTAATGTTTAGGGCTAAAAGGCTTTCAACATCCATAAACTTAAAAACTATTCTTTTTAGGAATTCATGTGCCAAGTGAATGCCAGTTAAGACAGTTAAAAGATGTGGTATGGTTAAGAGATCAATAGGGTCACATTTGGAGCTGGTATAAGCTGGTAAAAGGTTTGAATTTATGTAAACTACACAGCTGATGTTTTGGTCCTTTATTGGTCAAAGGAAGCAAAGCATTGCAGAAGAGGTCATGTGATGGATAAACCAAAAAAAAAGTATGTTAAGGGCTAAGTTTCTTAACTGCAGAGTAAATTACCCTCAATATCCCTAAGTCATTGGCTGCTCCTTTCTGATGCAAGGTGATCTTTTTTGCCTATTGCAGAAGTCTGAAAAAAGACAGATTGCTCTAGCTGTTTCTGTTCCAGTTCTGTCCTGAAAACTAAGCCTTTATGTGTCCTAACTGCAAACCAAGACAAAGTGCTACTCGTCTGCTGTATAAAATGATGGGATGTGTGTTTATCTGCACCCTTATATGTTATCTCTCTTTCAAAAAAGGCTTTAGGGAATGGCTCCAGAAGGTACAATTAAAAATTCTGGAGTTTCAGGATGTTGCTATTACTTCCTAGTGCATGAGCTTCTCTGGGGAATGTCCTCTCAATCCTGAGAGGGGGACAAAAATGCTTATAGGAAGATCATGTGCAAGGGGAAGCTCCAAAACAAGCAGAGGGGGCTGTATGGGACTGTGCCAAAAGTTCAGATAATTTGTGGTGCTGTAATGACACTGTGGTGGGTTAACCTTGGCTGAGTGCCAGGTGCCCACCAAGCCTCTCTATCACCCCCCCTTTCCTTCCCCTCCTC
>JAVSBS010026831.1:26616-50483 GCA_033124195.1 Coracias cyanogaster | reverse complement strand
GGATTGGTCGGGTTCGTCGAGGAGGGCAGGCAGTGGGGCAGCCCCGCCACGCGGATGATGTCGGGCGCGTGCCCGCCGCCCGCGCCAGCCCCGGTTCGCCCTCAGGGAAACGCCGCTGGCCCCTCAGGAGCGAGGGGGTCGCTGGCTGCAGGGACGGTCTGTGGGTCGGTGCCCTAACACAGGCTCTGTCAGCCTGGTCGCAGAGCAGGAGCCGGAGCCGGTCTGTATTTCACAGCGCTCCTTCTGAGGAAAAACAACCCAACATGAGCGCTCTCTTTACTAGCTTTAAGATGGGCCTTTCCCCTGTTGTATCCAATGTACAGACACATCCAGTGCGTTCTCTCTAGTCACCTAGCGTGGAACCGAATTGAAGGGGAATAGCAGAAATTAACCGCGCCAGGTTAACGAGGTAAAAGTGTGGGAGAAGAGTTCTGCAGCCAGGACTTTTCGGGAGGTAGAAAAGCACACGCACGTTCCATCTGCCACGTCCAGGCTGAACAAGTTAGCACCCCGACTCATCTCAATATTATTTAGTTCCTGGAGAACTCAACAGACGGTTTTATATTAAGCTCTGCTAAGCTTTCTGTATGGATTACCCACTTTTACTGCAGCATCGCTGACAAATATTTTTTGAACGGTTTTTTTGTGTTAGAATGTTACATGCCCCTGATTTCGTAGATTTTGCAAGTCAGCATTTTTTCAAGGTACTTAACGCATTTGCTTTGTATTAAAACCAGAGAACACAGATCTGCTTAAAAACAAAGAGAAAATAGCAGATGATGTTTTTAAATGGCGCGGAGTTGTAGAAAATGCTCGAGGTGCTGCCTGCTGTTTCTACACCATGTTTTTACTTAGAGGAGTATTTTCCTATGGTAGGGTTGTATAAGAATCATACATACTTGCCCTGAGAAGTGTCAAGTTTCTCTGAAGAAAAAAAAAAAGTTGGATATTACTGTGTTTTTTGTTCTTGCCGAGACCGGTTTGCTCTTCCGTTCCATAAATTTGCCAAGATTTGTGGTAAAATCCTGTGAAGTTAAGGAATATTCATGCTGACTCCTGGAGCTCCTATCCACTCTGAATTAACGACTGAATAAATAATACTGATTTTCACTTTTATTTTTTGCAATGCAGGTTTTTCTTGTGTAACGAACATTATGCTACATCTGGCGTCTGGTTCGTTTCTCCAATTTGTGCATGGGGAAAACTGATTTTAGAACTAACTAGTCATTAAATTTCCTTAGGTTTACTTCTTTTTAGGAAGCCCCTCATCACTGTGGTAGTGTTTTTGCTGGTTTAAAGTTTCTCGACCAAATTAGAGGTCTGTTTCTGTGCACAGAGGATACCAGTGCTTTTAAAAACAAAGTATGTTGCATCCTGTTCTGGAGTAATATAGAATTGACATTTCATGGAAACTTGATTGTGAATGCCTGCTAGATAGATTTGGTTAAAGTGCATGAGGTTGCTCCCAAAGCTTAGAAGTCATTAAAGTAGAGGAGAAGACAAGTTCCGGTGTGCTGGATCAAAAAAATTCTGATTGTCTACATAGATCAAGAGGTTTTTATACAAATTTATAGAGCATTGGTGCTTGACAGTTGCTGCTCCACATTGTGGTTGAGGTTCTTCACAGGTTGGCGCTGCACTGAAGCAATGTCACACACCAGATGCTAAAAATTGGAGCTTCCTTACATGTGTTAGATTTCCACTGAAGTCCTTCTTGGCCGCGTTCATTGTCTGGGAATACATAGACTTATTTAGGAAGCTTGAGAAGACAAAGAAGATGGTAGAAGCACAGAGAAGATCAAAGAAGTCTTAGTTGTAAAGAGAAGTTTAAATGCTCTTTGGGACATAATGATCACATGTAGGAATATCATCCCAAACCGAAAGGAGACATCACAATGAAGTATTGCTAATTCTATATTGTACACCGCGTCTGCTGAGGTGGCATCAGTGCAGAGACCTAGAGGGACAGACCAGCTCATGGGAGCCACCTCCTCACTAGCACTCTGTGTGTGTTCAGTTGTCTGTGTAAGGTAAACCTGTGTATCTTAGTGAAAAGATATGCTCAGAAGCAAAAAAAATTAATAAATCAGAACATTCAGGGTATGTGAACAGCATGGTCCTTAAAACGGTGTGTAAATGAGTATGTCTTGAGTATCTTCCAAATGCAGGTTCTCGGAAGGTTTGTATTAACACCTGGGGAGAAGCAGGCTGTGATTTCACATCCCATCTGCGAGACTAGAGTTGTTCCTGCATCTTGGGTCACGTTTAACTGCAGCTGTACGGGTTGAGCCATCAAACCACCAAGAACAATCTTGTGGCTGTTAATGGCAGCCATAAAATCATTAGCTAGTTCAGTTACCTTTGTGGGGATTTACGCTGCCAGTCGGTGTTCTGTCTGATCCCTTACTGCTGTAGGAGATAACTTGCAATCTGAGGTAAACTGTACGCCTAATAAATAGCTGGATTTTTTTCCCCTTTGTTCCTGTTGCTTCAGCTGGTTGCCAAATGGAGCTTGTGTTAGTTTGGTGGTGTTAGCCAAGTGTGGGAAGATGGAAACGGCAAGTGCTTGGCCAAGAATGAGACACACATTTTCTGAGTGAAAATAACACTAGGTCTAGGTGTAGTTGTAAAAATCGCAGTATTAATAACCTTGGTTAATTAATAAGCTTGAAAGTCTTGCAGTAGAATGTGTAGGACACTTAATCAGCTTACTGTCTGTAAGTAAATTACTGTTTTTTTGTCTTTTAAAGGAAATTCGACATAAATCCAGTGACTACTCTCATAAAGTTGCAAAATATCCAGAAAACAGAAATCGAAACAGATACAGAGATGTTAGTCCATGTAAGTATCTTTTCTGTAATTACTGCAGTAAACTTTCTAGACTTTTTACTTACCCAGTTTACTTTCCAACACTGTAGTGAATAAATCGAGGTCATTGTAGATTTTGTATTTATTTTTGTAGGCACCTGTCCTATGATAAATGTGGTTTTCATAACAAATATATGAATGTGTGTAGCAGAAGGGAGAAAAGTCTGCCTGTAAAACTTACTGTGCCGAGTGGTGAACGAGAGATGTTTGCAAATCGTAGCTACTAGTATATAGCTAAATGTTTGTGAGCTGCAAAATATTTTAAAAGATACTTTTCTCATAAGGAAATTATTTCTTTAATATCATTTTGTCATTAAAAAAATCAGTGTCTGCCGAGCACAGAAATTAAGTTAATCAGCCTTGACTAACACAGATTCCTTTTGGGCTAAGTGATCCGTGCTTTTCTAAGATCGTGTGGATAAATGCCACTCGATTTCTATTGTTGCTTTAAAAAATACTTAAAATTTTGTTTGTTTTTTTTTTCTCTTCAGAAGAATGTACATATCAAGTTGTTCTTTAATTTTCTTCATGCAAGGAGATACTGTTTGGAGTGCTTTATATTTTACTAACAGCCGTAAAATGGTTTTTGTGGCGTAATGATCTGACATCTCCAGTGAAGACAGCTTTTTTTTACCAGCTTCTTTGCTACTAAGGTGTTAACAGATGTTTTTCCAACAGCATTTGCTTTAGAAGCTAATCCAAAAATCATTATAAGAAGTCTTGCGAACAAAAGATTCCCAATACGGAGTTATAGCTGGAGAAAGCCAGCACAAATCACTTTCAAAAGGACTGGGAAAAAAATGCAGTACAGCCTTAATTTTTTTACGAAACACTGAAGTTGGAACAGGAAAATGTTTTGGGTTTTTTTTTTTTTTTTTAGTACAAAGTTTTCCAGAGCACCAAAGCCTCATAAAAGGCGCCTTGCTGCCAGATCTAGAATTTTTGAAGGGTTGCTGGTGCATTGGGGCTTTTTGTTTGAGAGCCTGATCTGAACACCTACTGTGAGATTTGGAGAAGTGCTGAGCTCCTTGTTTCCAGCTGAATGTTGTGGTAACAGCGTGTGCACAGCACTTCTCAAAACGCCCCGGGAAGGGTCGCGGGTTGAGTCACGCTGGCTGGGCGCAGCGCTGCCGGGACGCGGGTTGGCCCAGCGTGTTCCCACCACACGGATCCCGGCTGGCTTCACGCTGA
The DNA here is from genome assembly GCA_033124195.1 of Coracias cyanogaster. Classification (NCBI taxonomy): domain Eukaryota; kingdom Metazoa; phylum Chordata; class Aves; order Coraciiformes; family Coraciidae; genus Coracias; species Coracias cyanogaster. The sequence continues at coordinate 46,424 of JAVSBS010026831.1, read as the reverse complement.
AGCTCAATGCTGCCATGGGATGAACTTGAACTTGAGGTGAGCGCACAGCCTCGTGTGCCCGCATGGCACTCCCTAGAGCCGTCCATCTGAGAGGGGGACAGCTCTGAGGAACATACCTCATGTTGGTCAAGGCTTGCTCAGTCCTGCGGTTTGCTCAGCAGAGGGAGGTGGACTTCTGCTGGACCTTTGCTGGTCTACACAGAGGTACTTGCGTGTCCTAGGTTTGCTGTCCTGTTACAGTGTAGTGTCAGCATCTCACTGCCAGTAAAGTAGATCAGGTTTTATTCACTTTCTGTTTCATACCTAAATTGGGATGGGAGTTCTAAGAAGAGAAGGCAGGAAATTAGGTTTGAACCCGTGAGACCCAAGTTCTATTCCTGGGTCCAACATCCTACACAACTTCTGTGGCAGAAGCTGAATTCACGCATTTACTGTTTCTTCCATCCATGGATTTCATTTCTTAGCTGCTGCTGCAGAGAATGGCGCCTTACCTTCAACGCGTTGGTGATTTTCCTTTCTTTTTAAAAAGAGGGTTTCTAAAATTAATAAATAAATTGATATTGTGATATTTAAGTAGCAGCTAATAATGCCTGCAATAATATCTTGGAAGTGTGACTTGTATTAAGTATTTCAGAGCTCAGTTTTCCTCAATCATGGCATGCTTTTTGCAGTGGTGAAGAGCACCAGGCACCTCTGCCTCGGTCATGGCAAAGCCTGCTTCTGAAAGGCCAGGAGGATATTAATTATATGATTGTTTTAATCGCTGGACCCTGTGCTAGAGCAGAGAGAAGGATAAAATCTAGTCCTGAAGTAGTAGTTGATCTTAGGAAAGGGTTAGAGTCATTACAGGCTGGTTGGCATGAAGTGGAACGTGATGACTGAACCACGACGGTGAACTTTGAGGCATGTCTTAGTTTTTCGCGTTTATAAAAGGAAGGTTTGACTTGGGCCACCAAGAGAACCTGCAGAACTGGGCTCTAGGAACAAGGCTGTGTGGGGAGAACGGAGCACAGCACTGTGTTTGAACTAATTCCTGTTGAATTGTACTTGCGTGCGGTTTCAAATATGCCTCATAATTGCTTCTGTAACGACGGTAGGAGTCAGGAGGAGAAAGAGACCTGGAAGGGAATACATGGTAAATAACATTCCAAGATAGCAGTACCTAAATTTCAAAGGAGCTGGGCTAAAAGCTGTGAGATTCAGTCCCTGTGGCGAGCACATCTCATCTTAGTACAGCTGTGCAAGGATCTGGGGTTGTAGAAGCGCGGGACAACCCAGTCTCATGCAATCTGAACATCTCAGTCCTTCACTTTGCAAATTTTACTGCTCTTTAACAGCATTTAAATGAAAACCGGGTGATACTACTAATATTCTCTGATAGTCAGAGGCCTTCAGAACTTGCAGTTAAACTTTCAAGATCTAGCTACTGAAGTGTATTGCAAGACATGAAGACAGAACTTGATGAAAATGTTTTATTTCTCCATAGCAGCAAGAAAATGATTTGTTAATCTGGATAGTGGCCAAGCCAGGCTTGAAATCGGAGGCGCTGTTATCTGCCAGAGGAAATACAAAGATTATTCTGTCTTACGGAAAAGATGTCAGTTATGCGTGCGGGAAGAAATCCTTTGGGTTGGTTGTCCCCATTTCAGCCATAACACGGAGGACAGGTACAGGGAAGCCAGTCTGTCCCCGTTACTTACATTTCTAGGGAAAAGTTGACTTCTGTGAGCTGGGAAAGGCCGATCATCTTCACCCATTACACGTTGTCTCCAGTTTTATAAATATTTATTTCTGTTGGCTAAAGAGCTGTGGTGCGTCTAAGTTTGGTTGGGTAAAAGCCCTCAAGAGTTCCTGCCCAGCCAAAAAAAATAGCAATCTAGCAGTTCAGTATTAGTCTAGAAGAGGGAGAGGAGCGTTTTGCCGATGTAGTGCTATTGAAACAGGAAGTGAAATCTGAAATAGGTTTGGGTTGACAGCCAGTCATTTCCTGACAGATGAAACCATTTCTCAGAAAACATTGTTAAGAGAGGAAAATGACTTGTGAAGTTATTCTTTATTGACAACTTCAATGAAACTCTGTTAATATTTTCCTTCTAAATCTTATCCTTGGTTGATATCAGGGGAGTCTAGTGTCTCAGATTGACTGTAAACACCTTTAGAGATCTGCTTTGCTGAGTTCCCAGATTTAGAGGCAAGAAGGAAATCCCCTCGGCAAAACTGGCAGAATTTTTTTTTTTTCCTTTTGCTTTTGGAGGGTAGATGGGGGTTTACAGAGTATTATCTTTGGCCTTCCCTTGAAATTTGGTGTGTAGCCCAGTGTCTTCGGTCATCTAGAACATGTTTGCCTGCTAGATGATGCTGTTGGGGAGTCTGGAAAGGTAGAGATTTCTTTTGTTTGCTTCCTGTGCCCATCAGTAGACTTTGTGTTGGACCTTTCAGCTTACAGTTGTCAAAGAGCATATCCCAGGAGAGAGGAACGTGAAGAGTATTGTGCTTCAGAGGGAACCGAGTCAGAGCTGATGCAGATGGTTTTGCACATTTTGCAATTATCATTAATCAGCACTATGTTCCCGTTCTGTCCTGTATTTTGTGTGTATGTGCTGAGAACAGGGACATGTTCTCCCCAGAATAAGCCTCCATATTAGTCCAAAATAAGTTCTCCATATTAGAAGCTGACATTGATGATTTTTACGATGTTATCGAATGATTATTTTAAAAACATCTTGTTACCAGAAACATGGTATAAATAAACTCAATGTGCTGCTCTGGGAGATATTTATTTCTTTGGGGTTGGGGAAGAGGGGAATTTTTATAACACGTACTGATCAGAACTTTACTGTATCTTAACTTTGCTCCGTCCCTGGAGGTGTTCAAGGCCAGGTTGGATGGGGCTTTGAGCAGCCTGGTCTAGTGGGAGGTGTCCCTGCCATGGCAGGGGGGTTGGAACTAGATGGTCTTTAAGGTCCCTTCCAACCCAAACCATTCTATGATTCTAAGGCCAGGATGCCTGGGAATCCTCTCACTAAGTCACTGTTGGAACGAGAGGGCTTGGCTGCCACCACCGTGAGGAACAAACGCTGGCCTTGTGCTCATGTCATCGACAGGAATGACCCTGCAGTGTTAGCGAGCTCAGTATTTATGCCCACATTAAAGAAACACTTCGTGATGACAAAAAAATAATAAATTCTGCTTAATAGCTGTTGTAGAAATACCATCAAATTTTGCACAGCCGATACGGGATTTTCCCCATGTTCCTTTAGAGCAGATGGTTAATTGCTGCTGGCACACGGGCACCTCTGTGACATCAGGGCAAGAGACTCTCCATCCTCCTGAAGGCCAAGTGCATGCTGGGGGGCGTTGGGGCTACAGGAGAGTGAGCTGCCACAAGCCACAGCGGGAGTTCAGTCTGTCCTGGGATTTAAGGGGTCACCAGGCAAGAGTAGGAAGTATAAACAAAAAACATACACCCAGCTTTTGCCTCCTCGCACGAAGGGCCTTGGTGGGGTTTCCACAGATAATTTGACTGAGCCCTAAGAACAAAGGAAAAAAGAAAAACATTTTACTCCAGTGTTTAACAACCAGTGTTGCCTTTGAAATCAGTCGCATAGACAGGACGATGCCGTATTTCATTGCGAGTGCTTGCGGTGGCAGCTGGTATGGCCTGACACTGCTGCCAAGAGACCGTTCCTCTGTTTCTACCAGAACCTGTCCCCTTCTGCTCCCGCCCTGCCTCCTCCACTGTGCTGGTGCAAACATTTGTGCGGCCACATGGCGAGTCAGATCAGGGAACAGATCCAGGTTAAAACCTGGATCTGTGCTTTTTGGGCTTTTGTCTGTTTCGCTGGGTTATTTTTCAGCTGGATCTCGCTCAGAATCAGGTTCCTCACGGCTTTGTCAAAGTAAGACACAAGGCAGCAAAGGGGCAGGAAGGAGCAGTGAACATTGGGTGGAACTGTCTCTATCGGTAGTGCTAGTTACCTAGCAGTGCACATGAAATCATGGCCTCACTCCCTGGCAAGCTGTACTTGGTTCCACGTACTCTTCTGAATGCACATTCAGCTGTTGACACTGCATTGCTTCAACTAGTTCATCAACCCGAGTCCTACCTACAGCAAGGAACTGAAGTGGGACCGGCATCTCAGAGAAGCATAGCGCTGGGAGAACAAACACCATCTTCCTGTCTAATTTGCACTCCATGGACTGGTGGAGTTGCACCATCAAGGTCCTTCCAGGAGCCAGGGAAGAATGCCTTGGGAAATGCCAAAGATTGTACCAGAAGTGAACTTTCCACCCAGCTCTCCCCGGGAGCTGCTAACCTGGCAGTACTTCCAGGCGGCCGGGGCATAAGGCCAGCGGTACACCCATGTTTTGGGCCAGCCTGTAGATCAGGTATGTGAAGTCGAGGAAGTGACTCCTCTTGCTGAGGGACCCAACCCTGGAAACCCGAAAGAAAGGTCCCACTGACAGCAGGGGTACTGCTGCGGTATCAGACTGCAGTGACACGTAGTTGGAGCACATAGAATCATTACGGTTGGAAAAGACCTCTAAGATCATCAAGTCCAACCATCAACCCAACACTACCATGACCACTAAACTGTGCCCCAAAGTGCCACATCTACACATTTTTTGAACACCTCCAGGGATGACGACTCCATCACTGCCCTGGGCAGCCTGTTCTAATGCTTGACCACTCTTTCAGTAAAGAAATTTTTCTTAATATCCAACCTAAACCTCCCCTGGTGCAACTTCAGGCCATTTCCTCTCATGCTATCTCTACAACTTCCTTTCAGGTAGTTGTAGAGAGCAATAAGGTCTCCTCTCAGTCTTCTCTTCTCCAGACTAAACAGTCCCAGTCCCTTAGCCGCTCCTCATAAGACATGTCCTCCAGACCCCTTACCAGCTTTGTTGCCCTTCCCTGGACCAAGGGGAGTGATCCAACAGGGATTGAATGTCCATCACCAGGCCTTTCTGGAGGACTACTTTGGACCACATTCTTCTGGCTGAATAAGATCTGCCCAGACGTGACTTAGGTGAGGCCCAGCTAGGCTGGAGTGTAATTTAAAGGCCAGCAAGACAGCTTTTGTTGAGGTGTGAAAGGCAACTTCAGCGAGGGAGCACCACTGCAGCATGGGGCTGTCAAGAGGGACAGCAGCACAGAAAGCATGGGGGTGAAGGGGGGAAGCCCACATGATCTGTACCTTCTACTGCAGGGGTGAAAATAAAGGAAAGGCCACACTAGAGCAGGTGAGTGCCATGGAAGAAAACATATACTGAACCTGATCTAGCAGCAGCATAGGTGGGTGGCATTCAAGCACCCAGACCTTCACCAGCAATAAAGACATTCAGCAGGAAGTGGAGGTGTGGGAAAGAACAGGATTTAAAACATATACATTACCGTGTGTCAAATCACTGGAAACATCTTCTGTGAAGAGCTCATCAGAAGCAGTAGGACTTGGAAAATGACACTGTAGCACTCGGAAGAGGTGGGCATTGCTAGATCTCCCGGCACTGGCAGACCACCGCGTGGTTCCAGGTCTGGAAGCTGTTGGTGGTCTTGGGCCACATCCAGGCTGCCTTGCTGCTGCCCCAAGACATGGATCTAAGAGAGAGGTTTCATTAGTGTAAGCACAATCATGCAAGGCTTGAAACCACACCACTGCCGTACACTGCCAACGCAGTGACCCCGGCTGCATGTTCAGAGCCCTAGGGGACAGAAAAATATGGCATGCTGGAATGGGCCAACCCTGGAGACAGAGGGCTTCCTGGTGCTGCATGCAGTCCCCCACAGCTGTTCTCTTCAGACAGTAGAACCTGGGGACCACCAGCTAAACCAAAGTCCCTTCCTAGTCCTGCTTCCCACTCTTCCAGGAGCCCCTCCTGGTCCTGGGCACCAGAGATGGGCTGCTGGCTGAGTATGGGGTCAGGAACTGCTCTGTGCTCACCACTCGCCTTCGGTTGGTCCATAGGGGAGCCTGGATTTGTCCAGGGCTCTGCTCCTTCCCCTGCCTGCATGCCTGGGCTCAGAGGAAGCTGCCTCTCATTTGCTGCCCACCTGCAGGCTTGTCAAAGGCACAATCCAAGCCCCCACCCTTACAATATATTGAATAAACACCCAAGCACGATGCAGATGGTGATGGCCACGTTACCAGAGCTGTTAGTCAAGCAGGGCAAACCATGTACCAGGAGTTATGGAAATCTGGGAACTGCAGCGATAGATTTCTCCAGTACTGCCTCAGAGACAGACACTTCTCCCCCACAGAAAGAAAGGGGAAGACTGAGTTTTTGTAATGCTACAGGGCAAGGTGGATTATATGAAAGGTAGTGATGGTGGACAGAGCTGTGTCTCTTAGCTGCCTGACCATCGGCTGTCCTGGGAGCACAGTGCAGCCGTGAGAGCAGCGTGTGCAGCCAACAACCCACAGGAGAGCGGATTTCATCTCAGTGCCTAGATGAAAAGCATGCTTTGTAAAGCGTTGAGCACCTACAGCTCCATAGTGGAGCAATCAGCTCTGTAATAACATCATCATTTCCTTAATAGCTTAGTGTTAGGGATCTTTAAAAGACCTTGGCCATAATTGTTTGTACAAACCCATGAAATGCACAATGCATTAAAAATACCCGAGACAACACTGCTGTAGGAAAGAAAAATATATGGGGATGTCTGGACCTAACCATATGAGCTCACCAGTTTAGAGCTGAAGGCAAGACGCTAAGTGTGGTTACACCAGGAAATAACATGAATTCACACTGAATCTCCATCCGCACTGTTCCTGTCAGCTCCCTTTGTTAACTGCCTTTCTGAGCCATCGCTGATGTTGCCAAAGCAGGATCACAGAGGGATCAGATTTTAATGGATTTTTTTTTTCCCCCTACCATAACTACTATTACAACTAATTATTTGGACCCACAGGGATTAAATAAATGACAAACGTATGTACTTACTCCAAAAGAAGCTGAATTTTTAATGGAGTACAGTTGGCAGGCCAACCACAACCAGGGCGGGCTAGGGAGCCAACTGCATTGCCCACACTAATGGGAAGCAACAGGAGCAGTTATAGGAAATACTCTGATATTTAATGGTTCATGGTAAAGTGCATGTAGCACGATACGTAAAAGCATGGACATCTGAACGATAACCAAGGCTACAGGCAAGGGGACAAGAGATCTGTTTGCAAACCATTTACTCTCTATTAATGAATGTAATGGGCTTAATGACAGAGGCAAAGAAAATGGAACAGACCCCTTACGAGGTCATGCAATCTCAGTTGCTAGGATGTTGCTATCATTGAGAAGCGGTGACCAAACTGCCTTTCCTGTCGCTGAACTGGAGTAGGAAATCCTGCTACAGCCACGCTACGTGGGGTAGACTGCTACCACGGAAAGGGCTGTGAACAGCCGTGGTTGAAACAGTCCTTTCCAAGCTTTGCTTCTTCCCATCGTGCAGAACGAACACTAAGTACAGACTCACAACTGCTGCTGGATTTGCTTGATGCTCTAGAAGTCATCTACATTTTTTTGATCTTGATGCCCAGCTCAGGACAGCTTTCATTTAAATCTGCCCCACGCTGAATTCCAGCCTCCTCACTTCCCATGTGAAGAAGACAATATCCCTTGTCCCTTCGCTATAATTAAACATTAGCTTTGAAGAGGCCAGCTTGCTCTTCATCTTTCCTCTTCACACATCATACCTGAAAACACATTCAGCTTGAAAAATGAACCCTGATAGGAAACCTGACATACCTAACCATGAAATGTCTCCCGCTAAACCACCATCCTTGATGGATTCCTTGATGATTAGCCAATCCTCAGGCATCTTCTTGGCAGGAGGGAGAGCAGTCTGGCTTGCTGGTATTTCATCCAGATACTCCAATTGGGGAATGAGTTTTTTTACTTCAGCTCTGTAATTATAATCTGGATCCTGCAGAAATTGAGAAAGCAGTCACTTAAACAGTTTATTTAACAGACCATGGACTTCCACCAGGAGCAGAGCAGTGTTCAGTTTCTGACTGCCATGTAACATGAAACACCTTTGCAGGGCAAACCTGTTCACCTCACTCCACAGAAAGAAACACATTCAGGAGTTTCATTTCACCGTGCTTTCTCCTCATAATTTCTACTCAGATTGATCATAAACGTATCCTGAGAAGTGTAGAGACAAGCCCCTTGCTCAAAGGCTCCTCTACTGTTTACCCATCGGTGACTTTCATTAAAATAGTCTCAGATTACAGAAGGCAGCAAATGGTGATGATGGTCTCTCCCACTTAAAGGATGAAGCAAGAGTGCACTGCTAGTGGCAGAACAGGAATGGACAGCTACCTACCAAGCAACTGCTTCATCCAGATGAATCATAGAATTGCCTAGATTGGAAAAGACCTTTAAGATCGAGTCCACTCATTAACCTGACACTGACAAGTCCTCGACTAAACCATATCCCCAAGCACTGTCTATACATCTTTTAAATACCTCCAGGGATGGTGATTCAACCACTGTCCTGGGCAACCCCTTCCAATGCCTAATAACCCTTTCAGTAAAGAAATTCTTCCTAATATCCTATCTAAACTTCTCTTGGCACAACCTGAGGCTATTTCCTCTCATCCTATCACTTGTTACTTGGTTGAATAGACCAACCCCCACCTCTCTACAATCTCCTTTCAGGGAGCTGTCAAGAGCAAGAAGGTCCCCTGAGCCTCCTTTTCTCCAGGCTGAACAACCCCAGGTCTCTCAGCCGCTCCTCATAAGTCTTGTGCCCTAGACCCTTCAACAGTTTCATTGTCCTTCTTTGGACACGCTCTAGTGACTCAATGTGCTGCTTGTGGTGAGGGGCACAAAAGAGAACCCAGTAATTGAGACGTGGCCTCACCAGCACCAAGCACAGGGTAAAATCACCTCTCTGGTCCTGTTGGCCACACTATTCCTGATGCAGGCCAGGATGCTGTTGGTCTTCTTGGCCACCTGGGCGCACGCTGGCTCATGTTCAGCCAGCTGTCAATCGACACTCTCAGAATGTTATGCTTCTCAAGACTCTGCAATACTAGAAAAGCCCACAAAGCCACATCCTCACCCAACACGGAGCTGTCACAAACAGAACTGACCGCGTGGGATCTGGCTGGCTGCGTGCTTCTCCCTCTGCCCGAAGCATCACTGGGGCTGGCAGACGGAACTCGCCAAATAAAGCCTGTGCTGGTTGCTGCTGGTAAGAGGCAGACACTAAATTTCTCAACTAAGCCTTTAATCTTAATTTAGAAAATGAGTCAACCAATCACCATGCTTCCTGGTACCACATGGACTCTGAGCAGTGCCTGGGCTACAGCCAATTTCCAGCCATGTCCTGCTGGGGAGAAGCATCATGTTACGCTCATGTTACATTACTGCAACAGAGGCTGCAGAATTTATCATCAGGTTGTTGCTCCTGGTTTAGATAACAGGGGAAGATGAGCTCAACTGAAAATCAAATTACAGAGAGCAAACAGGCCATCTGAAGAACAAGCAGTAAATTTAGCTGGACCATTCTGTAGATTAAATAAATAGGAGAGCTTTTACAGAGCGGTTGCAAGGGCCAGACTACAAGAAGGAGCTTGAGGAATTAGAGCTGATCATCTAGGGCTCACCAAAGTAAGGCCACATCTATTCTGTTCGATGTTTCAGGTGACTTTTCTACACCCTGAAGAAATGCGAACATCAGCTGAAACCAAGAACGCGACAGAGCCCACGGAGAAGCTCTCAGCGGCTGAGGGCAGGACCAGTATTGTGACCATTTGAGGGCTGAGGAGCTTCCCAACACAGAGACGGGGTAAGAGGCTACAGTAAACTTACAGCCTGCCTCTGTTACAGAACATACCGTTGTGCAGAGTCCCTCAAATTCAGGCTGGCATTTGAATGGAACTACGTGCACAGGAGTAGAGATGGCTGTTCTGTGGGGAGAAGAGCAGCAGGGTACGCCACCAGATACCACTCCTCTTTCAACTCCCGTTAGGTGACAACAAGCAGAAGCATCCCGAGCACTGATTTCCTCAGCTAAGCAAACCACTCTGACATTTCTCCGTTACGAGTTCTTAAAACGATTGAAGGCACCAAGTGAAAACTACGTCCTCCAAAACTATCACTTTGAGCAGGAACGACACGGCAGCAGAAACAGACTTTCTATGCTGTCAGGATGTACTGCACCATTTTCATGGTAGGAAGCTACAATAAGGAAGTGTCAGGAGTTGTATCTGTCTCCACAGGAGACATGCTTTGTCCGTCAGAAGTGGGCAGTGCTTCATCACTGTAGGAATATGCTTTTTCCTCTCCTGGTTGCATCTTCTGCAAGGGAGAAATGTCGATGAGGAAAGAATTTTGGTTACAAACAGTTACAAATGTTGTCTCTGACGTATACTTCTACCAGTTCAAAACAGAATGGCAAGGGTACAGTTTCTTCTTTTGGACTCCAAAGGTGAAAACTGTGATAGCTAAAGCACTACCTTCTGCAGCACCTTTTATGGAGGAGCATGATCGAGCCAACAACTACATCTGAAAAATGCTAATAACTCATGGATCCAGAAAGTGCAAAGATTTAAAATACACGCATTATCTACTACATGCGTGAGTTCTAGTGACAGCGCCTCAGTTTTCAAGTCTAAATCCAGAACAAATATCAACCCCAAACTTTTATGCAAATTAATGGCATGGGCATGATGACTTTGAGACGCACAACAGAGCAATGGAATGTGGCACATGGGGTCACAGCGCCAGCTCCTGCGCTGCTTTCCAACCCCTGTGTCATCAGCTACTTATTGCGTCACTGGAGATGGCCCCAGCCTTGCCAAGCGCCATGTATGTAGGGCTGTGACCCTGAAAGGCCTGGATGATGTAAACTGCCATCTGATGCTATGCGTTAGACATTATGTCATCACAATGACCTAACAGACCAAATAGTCATATTTGATCAAGTTTTTTTAAACTCTGGTTTTCCTCCAGTTACCTTTTCAGCACATGCCAAGATGCTGGCTTTTATATCCCAGCAATGTTTTTTTTTTTTGACCTGGGGGAAAGCAAAAGAGTTGAGACTGTTCACATAGAATTAGATCTCCCTTACTTTTCTTGTTGAGTGCCCTGAAACCCAAAGCAGATCATGTATTGCTGTGTTTTCATCTTTGTGACACAGAGGATGCTCCATCCCTGGATGTGTTCAAGGCCAGGTTGGACGGGGCTTTGAGCAACCTGGTCTAGTGGGAGATGTCCCTGCCTATGGCAGGCGGCATGGAATGAGATGATCTTTGAGGTCCCTTCAACTCAAACCATTCTATGATTCTATGGCCTCAACAAAATAGCTCTGCAAGAAATGATTTTATCATTTCAGTACATAAAAGGTGAATCCCTCTATTTTGTATCTTCATCTTTTGCTGAAGGTCTCTTCGGTCATATGATTTCAAGCTTTCAGGGGAGAGAACAACAAGCAGTTGCCACAACAGAGCTCTTCCTAGTTATCTCAAGCATTGTTTTTCTAAGGGTTCAACTTTTCAGCATGGTGGTCTTGGAACACTTGCTCTTGGAGCACAGAGCCTCCAAAAGAAAAGCAAAAGCCCAGAGACAGGTATCTCATTGAGACATTGCAACTGGCAAATCTTATAAGAAAAATACTGGCCACTTTATAATCAGCTGCAAGATCCCTATGGGCTGGAAGGATCTGTCACACAGCTGGGGTCCATGCCCTCTTTGGTCTTCCTTTAAGATGATGCCTTTTTGCCCTGCACGCTGGGAGAAGACAGAACAGCTGTATGGATCAGAACAGCTCATTTCTGGTTTAATCCCATTCTCACAGGTAAGAAGGAGCACACTGCTAGGAAACAGGCCTGAGTCTTCCCTAGCACTCCCTGTACTACAGTTGTGCTCCTCCTGGAGACGATACCTGCAGGAGGAGAAAACTGACAGAAATGAAAGCTGGGAAACACATCCCATGTCATCACCCAGAGTGATACAACAGGAAGATATAGAAAAGTTTCTCATTTCCAACTCAAACTAAAAAAGCACTGCCAAAAATTAACACAATGTGTGCAAACCAGGTCCTCACCTCTGCAGACTGTGCATTTGGCTTCAGACAGATAAGGTTGCCCTCCACTGTCAGGCGGCTCAGCTTGCCACAAAGTCCCAGGTACTGCATCTGGTTGATGTCCTCAATATCGTTCCCTTCCAAGTCCAAAACTTCAAGGTGATCCAACCAGGTCAGCTGGCTCAGGTCAGAGATACTGTTATAGGCTATGTAGAGTTCCTCAGCAGAAGTGAACACAAGAAATATATAAACCACAGGCTTGTATGACTCAAGCTTTGCAAAATGTAATATTTGAAATATTACGTGGCACAGCATGAAATTAGCATGGAAGTGAACATTTTTCAAGTGTGGCTGCTGCTGCCTTGAATAACTCTGGCTAGTATGGTAACGAACACTGTGCTGTGTTAGGCATCTTCAGGATCAGACCTGAATGTTACACCTCATTTAAAAAAATACTGTAGTGTCTTTTAAACTAATACATCATTCAAGGCATCCAACCAAAGTCCTTTAGACAAACAAAGGGTGAAAAGAGCACAAAGTCTACAAGTAAAGAGTATCAACTGAATATAGTTTTGAGACTGTCTTTTGACAGGACACATCTACACTTACTTTTAGAGAGCCGCAGGAAGAGATTCCATCTAAATCTGAGAGCCCACAGCGAGCCATCCACAGGACGCGGACATGAGACAACGTGGTTCCAAGATCCCTTGTAAAAGAAACAATTCAAGCTCTGTTTGAATGGATGAAGGAACTCAAGACTTGCTTCCTTTTTCCTAAGGTTAGGCCACCGCTACTTCCTTCAAATCTCACGTTGTTTACAAGAAATGTCATTAAAAATGTTCCCCTTCAAAGGCGGAGAATAAAATTATGCTCCTCTCTACCTCTCACAGACATCTTTATTCTTGTACGTCAACGTGTCACCCCAGTTCAGTTTGATTAAGGTTCTTCCAAGAGCTACATCATGGTAATTCTGTCATAAATTGCAGGTAATTGCTGAGAATTAAGTGAGGTTTGCTTATGTTGGCATCACTGACTCTGCACACACAACCCACATTAACATACCTGAGGAGATGGCACACTCACCTCTGTCCCCTTTATGGAGTTACGTTTCTTCTGATTTCACAGTTGAAAGGAACGGCACTCTTGCCAAACAACTTTTTTTTTGAATCAGCAGAAAATTATAATCCTTTCCATCCTATTTTCCCACCCTTAAAGTATAGTAAAATAGAAGTAAGAGATCATTTCTCTGAACTCCAAACTTTCTGGTCCTAGCCCAGACAAGCACATACTGACATGCTTAATTCCCTGCATGTGGCATGTCCAGCTGGCACGGCAACAGTGCACGATACATAACAAGATGCAAAAAATGGTGGCAAATCAAACTGGGGGCTTGGTCATCTAGATATAGAGATCAATCTAAAAAATACAGGTTTTCTTGAAAAATATTTATCGCTACCGCTGAAGTTGATAAACTGACAGCCCAAGAAAAAAGACAAACCATATAGCTTCGGTCATCTTCCATCTTTGCTAACATGAAGCTGCATAAAGCCACTACTCACAAACAAAATACAACATTTTATCAAATCTCAAACCAACCAAAAGCTCAGAATTCTCTACTGTAGCCATAATATCAGACTGACTAATAAAGAGCAAAACAGCACGGAGTTCACAGAATCACAGCAATGGCTGAGGTTGGAAGGGACCCATGGTGGTCATCTTGTCCACCCTCCATGCTCAAGCAGGACCAGTTGCCCAGGACCACATCCAAACAGCTAAAAATGTTCTTAAATGGAGGTTCTTGGACTTCAAAATGGTGGATTAGCTACCTATTTTTTTAATATACATTATAATAAATAATATAGACTTCAATGCACTGTCTAGGGAAAATTGCAGAAGATGAAAGAATACGGTCCTGAGATCTGTTCCGATCTTGGAATAAAGGTGAGAGTTCCCTTAGTCATGTCTCCTCTTTACGGATCATGGGGAAAAACAGCAGTCCTGCACTGCCCTTTGAGAACCTCTTGCAGCTCTGCAGCAACCCCCCCTACAGCTGAGTGTCCCGCTTCAGAGACACTGCCCAGCCAGCCCCAGGGGTCAGGAAGGATGGCTTTCATGAGTTGGGGCAGGCATATTCTGGTCTGGGTTATTTGTTGTTTCTTCACCATCTGAATAGTTGGGAAGGGCCACGTCAGGAGAAAGGAGACTGCATAAGGCTGAATAGAGGATGGATGCATGGAAAAATATCCCCAGAAGCCTCTTTCCTGTGATTTGCCGAATACAGGGTTGAAGAGGAGGTTCTAGGGTAAAATTTGGGATTTTCATCCCTCTGCCTTCCGGGGTATGGTTTGTTCACGGACGTCACTCAGACCTACCTCACTTCATCCTCTACCTGTGCAGGGTCCCAGGCACTGGGCGCCTCCAATCATCTCTTCCCTGGGTGCTGCAGATTTAAGCAAGCTCATGATGGATACACCATAAAATGTGCTTACCTAGCATTTTATAGCTTACAAACTGCAGCTGATTGAACGGCCAGAACAAAGCAAATAGGAAAAATCTCAGCCACACGACACATCTCCCTCCATCTAAAGCTCCTCCTTATAGGAGAAAACCCTCAAGTGACATAAACCACAACTCCTCCACCAAACTTTGTGTGCCTAGGCAGCTCTATACTGACACAGGACATCACTGCAAACTTAGCTGACCTTGTCCCTTCGCTATCAGGGCAGCAGGGAATGGAATTTTGTCACATTTCTTTCCAAGCACTCATTCACATTTGCCTGCCCTGAAGAATTTTACTGGCCCTGGGTGTGGGCACACCCCCAGCCTTACAGAAGCTCTTGAAGGGACTATTTACATTGTGAATATTTTATAAATAAAAAAAACCCCACTGGTTCTAAGGCTTCCTTAAGGAACAGATGCCTCCCAAACTAATATTTACAGGAATTTATTATTAGATTTGCAAGCTGCGTGCCTATAATAAGGAAGAAATTAAATTCAATTACAAAAGCAGAACCTACCATCAACCAAGGCCATCCCACCCATAAACACAAATATGGCATTAAGAGGAATGTGAAGGAACTACGCTGCTCAGTTCATGACCTGCTTTAAGCATTGATGAGTTTTTCAAATTTAAGGCTAATTTGGGTGCAGAATTTTCTTTTATGTAAGCCACTGAACACAGGCAAAGGAATATGGTCACTCATTTTTGTACCGTTGAAACAAGTGCTGCTGACAGACGCTCTCTTTGTCAGGCCAGCAAAACTGAAGACAATCCTCACCTGATTACATTACATATGGGAAGGTATGATTAATGACTTTTTTATTTTTTCTTTGTTGTGTAATTCTGGACTGAAGGTCTCTTGCCACCAGAGGTGCTTTCAGTAATATGCTTGTTCCTAACATTTCTCTGTCAATATAAAGGATGTCAAAATAAAGCCAGGGATTAATTCCTAAGCAGTTTTTACACAAGGCCCGAAGCAGAAACATCTATTCCCTCCACCACAAAAACCTTGATTGCTTCGTATGTTTTGAAGAAGCAGTCCCCTGCTCCTGCTCAGAGTTCAAAGGGTCCCAGAGTTAAATCATATTTCATAGAACCATAAAATAGTTTAGGTTGGAAGATCATCTAGTTCCAACCACTCTCCCATGGGCAGGGACACCTCCCACTAGACCAGGCTGCTCAAAGCCCCATCCAACCTGGTCTTGAACACCTCCAGTGTTGGGGCATCCACAGCTTCCCTGGGCAACCTGTGCCAGTTTCTCACCACCTTCAGAGTGAAGAACGTCTTCCTTCCGTCTAATCTAAGTCTCCCCTCTTCCAGTCTGCACCCATTACCCCTCATCCTGTCACTACAAGCCCTTGTAAAAAGTCCCTCACCAACTTTCTTGTAGGCCCTTTTAGATACTGGAAGACTGCAACGAGGTCCTCCCAGAGCCTTCTTTTCTTCAGGCTGAACAACTCCAACTCTCTCAGCCTGTCCTTGCAGAAGAGATGTTCCAGCCCTCTGACCATCTTTGTGGCCCTCCTCTGGACCCGCTCCAAGATTTCTCTGTGTGTTAGAGTTTTCAGTTCCAGAGCTGGCTATGGCTAAAACCCAGCACACAAGATCTCTGCTAAGTCATGCACAGCATGTATTCACTTGGAATTATCAGCTAATGACTCTTCAAGCATTCTCCTGCTGCAGACATCACCAGAAAACACTAATTTCAGTGACTTCTAAAGCCTACTTCCCTTCTCAATTTACACTGCCAAGTGGATGGTCTCGCATCCATTCCAGTTTCATTCATGGCCGCAGCTCTGACTCTCCTACAGCTAACTTGGGTGCCAGTCAGGAGTAGCAGGTTTAACGTTCATACTAATCAAAATTGATCAGTATTAATATTCCAGACAAAGGATTTAGGTTGGATATTCCATGTCTTGGGTACATGCGAAAGGCAGAACTTCCAATTCAAGTCAGTGTTTGGTAACAGTGTAAATTGTTATTAAAAAAATGCTTATGCAGACACCACAAAAAAGAAAGAAACATGGAAGCTAATGGGAACCTGGTTTCTTACCAGGCTGAAGTTGGCTGTCCCAAGCTCAGCTTTAACCCATGGAACAAGATTGTAAGAAAGCAGGAACTTGGTTGCACTGTTTGGTATCTCTTGGCCCACTCTTGCTCTCTATTTCAGGCAAGGCAGCTAGCCAGCCAAGGGATCTTCACCTCACTCCAGCTCTACGGGGAGCAAACGACTGTTGTCTCTCCTTCCCAGCTACTGTAGAACAGGCAGCAGTGAGGAGAAGAGCCAAAAGGACGTTTTCCTCCACCCAGCCCCAATGGCAGAACTTCGCTGAGCAGTAAAGCCGGGAGTAAAGGTCCCTTTGCTGGCCTGGGTCGTGCTGGTGGCTGGTCCTGCAGATCTTTACTTCTGCATCTGTAACGAGTCATCTCCAGTCAGAGATGTTATCACAGCAAAGTACATCTGCAAATATTTTATGCAGTAACTAACAAACTAATCATTTGGAAGCTGTGTGAATCACCCAGCAGCATCAGAGCAGACTCCCTCATTAATGACTACCAGATAATCGCCCCTGAGAGCACGGCTGCGAAACAGCAACAGAGCTGCTCCCAGCGACCGTGTGCACCTGCCTTTCCGAAAATACTTCTGAGATATTCTGGCTGGCAAGAGGAGAGCTTAAAGGCTTGCAAGAGCTGGGAGTGCCTCCTCCGGGAGCAGCTCCGCTGTGTCTGGCACGTCCACGCGGGAGGAGGGAGCGCAGAGCCCGGAGCTGTGTGGTGACCGCCCTGCACACGGGAGCGTTTCCACTTACCTTGAGTGCAGAGGGTCAGAGCAGCCCAAACCAGGGAGATGCAGCCCGTGAGTTTTTAACAAGAAATGGAATTAATGGCAATCTGCACTCTGATAAGAATTTACCGGGGTAATTTATTTTAATACAATAATGAACTCTTGGTAACAATTTACCAGGATAGGAAGAGAGAAAATCCACAATAATTATACACGCAGGGTAACAAAACACCTCCTCCAAAAATAATCAGGGAGCGAGACTAAAATGAATGAGATGCATTCAGAGCCCAGAACCCTCCTGTATCAGGCACGATAGAAATGTGTAGGAAACAACAGCATCTCTCCCAAAAATAGGGTAGCGAACATGACTGAGAGGTTTGACAGCTGAAATAGGAAAAAGATGAGACACTGTGCAAAGCTGGTGGCAGTCGGTCGGATGACGCAGCGCAGGATGATGTGCAAACAACAAAGAGCATATAGATGGAACCAGAGGACGCTGTAAAGGAGCTCCCATGAATAAACACAAGGGATAATCCAGTTCCAGTGGACAAGCATCCTGTCCCGAGTGACGTAGAAGCCAGGCAAAAAGAAAGGCAAGGAATGAACAGGCAAAGCAATTATAGATCCTGCTCGCTTCTGCTACGGTTCATGCAGGTCGTGTTTGAAGCGGGGAGACAGAGCACGGGGTGGGAACACGCACGTCATGTCTCTGGTTGTGATAAACAGAGGATTACAGCCTCGGAGGCTGCCAAACCAGTGTCCTCCAGAGTAATTACTGCACACACGCATCTACGCACTTGCCAGCGCAACACGCGCTGAACACCAGAGCAGGGCTGTAGTACCCAGAAGTGCCAGGAAAACAACGCAGACTCCCCTGGCTTCACCCTGAACCCGCAATCATGCATTTATAATTGACTTGTTAAAAATAATATTCACAAACTGAAGGGTTTGAAGCCTAGGTTCCAACTATCTGCAGATACTGCTGCAGGGATGGGAACTCACCAAACAGCTCTGTGTTTCTGTGAGGGTCTTGGCAACACCCTCCCCAATTGTGTGCGACCATTTAGGACTTTTTCCCAGGAAATTTGATGCTCCCATCTTGTCATCACTCCTCTAGACTGAAGAAAGAGCATACGGACGAGGAACAGCTTGGCTTACAACACCTAATAACAAGTTTGAGAAATAATGTGCTCCTCCGTTAATCCAACAACCTTGTTCTTCAGGGATTGATTTGCTCCAGCCAAAATTTTACTGGACAGAGACCAGACCTAGAGAGCCAAATCCTGCTCTTGGTTTCACCACAATAAATCTTGAGTAGCTCCACCGAGCTCAAGCTTCCCAGTAAACACAACAGCACAACCCTGAACACATTCATCAGCTCTCTTTTGGAAGCTGGTTTCAAATCATCCACCTAGAAATAAAACACTAAATCCACTGAACTTGCGAACAATATCTCAAAGCGCACGTGTGTCTGTTGAATACATCTTCAGTAGCAATACATCTAAAATAGCTGTTGCTGCAGTATTATTAATTTTTAAAGGTTGCTCTGAAAAAAAACGCACTGGTAATCAGAGACATTTAGATTTTAAAAGACCGACCAAACTCTATAGCCTTACAAAATGAAGGGAAAAAAACCTATCTCGCCTCTGATCTCCAGAAGTCAAGTTGAATTTATCAAGCTGCGCTGTGATAGCAATGATCTGGTCCATATGTCAGCACACAATGGTTTGGTTGTACAGATAAGTCTGACATCAGAAGCAAAAACTTTAAAAGCCTGAATGTTATTTAAATCAGTAACATATGTTCTAGTAGGAAGCTTACATAATAGCTTCATTGTACACTCAAAGAGCCGTAAAGTACTCAAAATGGTAAAACCGATCGCATGCATGTGAGGCTCGCCCTCAATCGAATCCCTGACAGCCGCCAACGCTGCCCACAGCGCCGAGGCCACCTCCTCGTGTCCCTACACTGCCCTTTCGCAGCCAAACACACGTCGCCGGAACGCGAGGCCCTGACTGGGCTTGTACTGACTCTTCCAAATTCCAGTAGCACCACGCTGCAAACCCTTGGCTCGGGTCTCCTCTCTTGCACCGCACGTGGCCACGGCACGCAGGTTGCTTTTAGCATCTCCTGCTCCCTTGCTCAAGTGTGAACCACTGCCCAGGGAGTAAAGTAACAAGGGTCTTGTCCCGTCTTTTGCTGCCACGAGCGCGCGTGGAGGCTGCAATGCCATGGAAATGTAGCACCTAATTTCTGGCCTCATTCTTCCTCCTGAACTGTAAGTAAGGGTTCCTAAGCCTGTTGAGACATGTTGCTGGAGACTTCAAAAACTAAGCAAAAAAGAGGCTTTGCTAGACAATTCTCAATTCCTAAGCTTAAACACATCAGAGGAAGGCAAGTGTGGTTTGGGCCAAACAGAAAGCATGCATCTACCAAAGGTCCTTTTAAATAATAACTGTGTCTATGAACTTCTGTTTTCATAACTCCCTTTTAC
>JAVSBS010026831.1:0-19684 GCA_033124195.1 Coracias cyanogaster | reverse complement strand
AGGTGAGGTTGGCCGGGGCTCTGAGCAACCTGCTCTAGTTGCAGATGTCCCTGCTCCCCGCAGCGGGGTTGGACTAGATGAGTTTTAAAGGTCCCTTCCAACCCAAATCATTCTATAGTTCTAAGTAACTACTGCTTGTAAGCAAACAGTATTTGTAAGACCAAACCACTGATAAATACAGAATTTCAGAGGTTCCCCTGGGAAATGACAAAAGCTGTGTTTTCTTGATGAAGGAAAGGAAAGGAGAAATGGTGGACAGAGGGTGAGAGCCAGAGATGGGGCTTTTGCAGGCTTAGATGCATGCACTTATTTCTGCTCACTGACCTTAAAAGAGTAAGGGCTGGACTCTTCCCATGGGACCAAACAGTCTACCTTTAAATGCCAGAGAAGGAAGATAGGATGCCTCTATCCTCAGACCTTCTCACACGAAAGATCCACCATCTCCACTCTGGTCTCCTGACGCCCTGGAACACACTGGACTATAAGCACGTCCGCAGCTCAGGGAATGCTTGCTTCCAGATTTGCTTTACAGCTGGGCTTGATGATCTTAAAGGTCTTTCCAACCTAAACGATTATATGATTCTATAAGATGAGCCACATCTGGCTGGACAACACGAAGTGAAGCTGGACCCCAGAGAAAACTGTCCATGGTAAAGGTGTGAGGGCTTCGTGCCAACAAGCCCAGACTCCAGCACAGGTATTTACTGCTCGAATATTCAACAGAGCTCTGTCAGCAAAGTAGTGGTGAGGCAGCAGTAAGGAGAAGCTGAGCTCTCCTCTTGGATGGGTGCACAGCAAAAGAAAAGATCCTGAAAGCCCACTTTCTACCAAATACACTCCAAGTGGTGTGTCTGTTTAGATGGTGGGAAAAGATGGGGCACAATTAAATGATGGCCTTACCTTGCAGGTTACTGGCAGACTTGCTACACCCATTATCTATTATTTATTTACTTTGCTATTTCACCAGCCACGTCCACACTGCTAAAAGTGTTGTGGTCTCTGCTGCCCCTCTTATGGTTTTCACGCCCTATTGTACTGCAGCTTGGATCACAAAATAGAAAGGTGATGTGGTGCCTGTAGGGGAAGCAACCTACCTCTGTGGAACTGCTCAGGTGACAAGAGCAGATTCTCTCTGCTCTAAGATGAGATGACTACACCAGACCCTCCTCACTGACCTGTCATGGACAGGAGACTTTTAAACTTGGAGCTACAATGGTAGGACATGCCTCATCACCCTGTTCCTTACAGGTACGCTCTGTACCTGACAGCCTGAAAGAGGTGGCAGGGGAGGCTCAGCTAGGGAAGGCTGCGTAAAATGTAGTGCTGAAGGCAAAAACCACAGAAAGACACTGCATGGCCACTGAACTTCTCTGGATGTCCTCTGTGCTTGCTGCAGAACAGAGCCTGAGCTCCGGAACCTCAACGGTGAGTCTGTACAGAAAAGTTCAGCTCCTCTTGCTGGTGAATGATCCTGTCGGACTCCGTGATATCTGAGGTCATGAAGACATTCACACTCTCTACTTTGGGGCCCTGTCCTAGTTAAATTAAACCAAGAAAAGTCAGAAACATCACGTTACCTCCCTAGTCAAGGAAGGGTTAGGCATCTCAGAGAGGTTTGCCCAGGTCACGACAATCAGATTTCCCCAGGGCTTCAAGCAGACAGGCTGATAGTGTTCTGCTGAAAATAATCCACTTGACTAAAAGTAGCTGTATTTCTGTCCCCAAATTACTTTTTATCCATAATATGAATGTCTTTAAAACTGTCAATGCTAAATAAAATCTGAGGTCACAGCAATCTTGCCAAGGTTTGTAATATTTCCAGGGATCTGCAGGCATTAATACAGAGAAGGGTCATTAATACAGAGATTGAGATGCAACTCAAATGCTTTCCCAGCTCCTGGCAAGCACCCAAAGTCCTCAAAGAACATGTTCTTAAGACAGACTTCACAGCAACCTCAACTGCTGAAGGACTTTCAGGCTGGCTGCACAAGAGAAACAACATAAACACTTCCTCAAGAAACTGGTTTGCGTTTGAAATTAAATGCTTCCCCCATCCTGAAAAGCAAATGTTAAAGTAAACAGCGATGCTGTGGGCACTGAAACACAGACGTGTTTCAGTGAAGAGTGAAGAGTGAAGAGTGACTTCAGACAGTGAAGAGATTCACTGAGACCAAATCACAGCAGTGGTTCTCTGACCACACGTGTAACTACAACCTTGAGCAAGAGCACCCAGGTCCCTTGTTAAACACTGTAAGCAATTACTGTAATACAAACAAATCATCTGTTGACAAAGATTTGCATCTGAAGTAAGTGAACTGATTTTAGAAAATATTTGGGGATTTCACCTATCGTACAGCAACGCCGATCCTCGTTGCATTTATGTTTAGTACCTAAGCTCCCTGCATCAGACACAGTAATCCAGTAACTGCTAAAAATTAGAAATGATGGGAGGAAGAAAAAGCAAACTGCAGAAAGAAAAAAGGAGCAAGGAAAGGAATATGTAAAAACAAAAATGAAAAAACAAATGTAGGGGAACAATGCCCCTGAATTTCTTCTGTTTGAGATAAAACTATCCAGCAAACCATGGGTGCCTAGACACACACTATCAGCAACACATTAAATTTTGGGCTGATTAGTGTCATGGCTTAGTCTTCTACAAGATGAGTTAACTTGGTCCAGATCCAACAAAGCACTTGGACTAATGTTCCATTTTCAGCTCACGAGCAGCTCCACTGAAGTCAAACTTCCTGTGCCTTGAAGAGGTGAGCATTTGCTTAAACTCTTTGTTGGGAAAGTAACATGGATAAATATTGCTAAGTTCAAATTCCTAAAGATCCTGATTCGAGTCTCAAAAATATTTTTAAACATTGGTTTCAAGCCCTTGCCCTCAATTAAGAAAGAATTCGTTTGGCTCTGGTTTCTTAAAGTCACAAAAGCTGCAAAATCCTTACTCAAATCACATTTTCAGTTATTTTTTTCTCAGGCTTGAAAATTCTCAAACCATGAACACAGAGGTGTGAGAGTCCTGTGTAGCCAATCTCGCCCCCAGGAACTAGTGTTAAAAAATAATGACAAAAATAAAATAAACCTATCTTAAGACTCATAAAAGTGTGAGAACTGTTGAATTTCAAAGTACTCTGCACCTTGCTCATTTGAACCATCGGGACAGCTTTCTCATTTTCCCTCTCCCATGATGTCTTCACTGACCCAAAGGGGCACTGTCCTCTTGTTCTGGAGGACTCTCTTGTGACAGGGAAAGAGCAGTTTGAGAACAGCGTCCAGCACAGACCGCAGCAAAGAAACCATCGCTCCATCCAGATGGAGGAAATCTGGTTCTCTTTCCCTATAGCCCTCACACTTACTTTTGTCTCCAAATTCTGCAGCCTCTGCATGTCATCTCACTTCAAATACAACAACTTCTCTCTGTTACAAGCAGCCCTTATACGTAAGCCCTGGGATCTGACCAGTCTTCTGCTGGCTGCAATGTGCAGAGCTGGACGGGAGGAAATGAACTTCAACTGGTGGAGCAGCTTCTGCTACAAACGAGTGGGAACCAGTTCCTGAGATTTCTCTATCTGATTTAAAAGCCCTTTCATGAAGATATCTATCTAACATTTTGAAACAGATCTTTTCATTCAGCCCTCAATTGAGAATAAGAGCAATCTGATAAAAAAAGACATAGGCTACATGCCAAAGCAGAAGCAGTAATTCATTGCCCTTGAAATATAGTTCTTTTACTAGAAACATTACAAAGACGAGGACCGTGTGTCATCACAAAAAAAAAAGGCAATTTTTAACAGGCACCCTTCAGAATAGGTTCCACGTTTCATCCTCAATTATCAGTTCATAAATCTAGAATTTCTTAGCTGCTAGCAGATGGCCAAAGGTCACCGAACCAGGGCCTCATAAAATTAGTGCGATTTAGAAAATTAACAATAATCTGAACTAATTTCACTGGATTTCCCAGAGCCGTTCCCCTTTAGCAAAGGGCCAGCAGAAAACTAAACCCCAGAAACAGGCAACAAAAACACTCCCTTTCGACCGCCAGGATGAATTATCGGCAAATAAACTTGGATATATATTTTCCTTATGGATTAAACTGAAAAGTTGATAATGATATCCTGCACTTATACATAGCCTTCTGAAGTTTCAAGCATTCGAGAGTAACACAAGCTTTAGGAGGGTTGGGGAAGGACCACGATGCTTATTCACAGGAGGAGCTGGTCGCTTCTCCTGGGGTTTGGGTGCCTGGGAAGCATCACAATATTAGGCTTGATATCCCAGCCAAAAGGTGTTTTGTGTTACAGTTGATCAAATCAAAACTCAATTTGAGGCCAAACATTATCTGCATCAAGGACCACGGGGATGTCAGGCCACAGAAAATGGTTTGCCAAAAGTTTTCATGATGGAAATTAGAGACTTGGAATACAAAGGGATGTGCAGAGTCCTATTAAATAAACGACACAGTTTAGTTTTCCTCAACTGTATTCTGCATTCCATGTCAACAGAACCGGGCAGAACATTTTTCATTGACACATTTTAAGAGAACATGGATTTTTGATCAAACAAAAACCCTCTTTCCATTTTTTTCCCTTTTAATATAATAAAATATGTTTTGATATTGTCAAAAATATAATGTCTTTCCCCCAGTTCTTACTCCTCCATTGCTTACTCCTCCATTGCAATAATGGAGCCATTTCATGCTTACAACAGCGGTTGGCTGCCATTAAGGTAATTGCAGCAATGCAGAATCACCACTTTTCCATGTTATTGACTGGAAGGTGGTAGAAAAAAAAAATTTAGGCTGCAGATACTTTATCTCATCACCAGAACAAGGGAAAATAAGATCAAAGTGTGACAACTGAAGTTCGTTAGCTGCTTCAGTGACGATGCATGACACCAAGACGGATTTACTGCTGTTTCCCATCAGGGAACATGTTCTCTTTAACAAGAATTAGCAAAATCCTTATTTTTTCCCCCCCCACAAATGTAGCAGAGAGCCATACAAAGCCAGAGAGTGGTCCTGTTTAATGCAGAGGTGGCCTTGTACACAGCCCTTGACTGATACCAACTGTATGCGCTAATTAGCAAGGGTAATACAGACACCGGTGCAGGAGAGAAAAGACAGCTCTGCCTCCTCATTCCAATGCTTTTCACTTCTATCTTCCCAACCTGCCAGCTCCCTAGTTCTCTGGAAGAAAAGGTGGGCTGCTTTCATGGAGCTCAGGAAGCTGGGGCCACACAGTCCCCAGAGCCACTCCCACAAACCCAACTTCACTGACTTCAGCAAAGCCAAAGTGATTTTCATCCGCTAAGGAACCAGTCTGACCTGTCTAGAACAGGCTACTGTGCACAATCAAAGCCCAAAGGCTGGGACGCTCTGAAATCCAAGCACCTAGACATAGATAAGAGGTGAATTTGTAGCTCCTTTCAAAGTTGCAACACATTTCCATGGGCTTCAAAATGGCAGGAGCTTCCCTGCTGGCAGCCTGGGGCTGATTCACTGGCACCACTGTAGCTACGCTGAGTGACACCAGCTCAGGTCCTGTCCTTAAACTTCTAAGCAAAGTATATAATCAGGATCTAATCCAGTATCACGGCACAGGGCAATGGAAGAAGTGAAAGCAGCATAAAGGAAGATTTTATTACTCAAATAAAGCTGAGGCTTGTTATTCTTTATGTTTCCTTTGGTTGTCATTCATTTCTTACCTCACAGACGCAAGCAAGCTATTGTTCAACTTCAGTTCCCTCAGATTTGGTAGATAGGCACCTGTGAGAACAGAATAAAGAATCACTTTGCAGACCTGGGAGGAAAGGAAACTTCCGACAATTACAAGCCAAAGCATCTAATTTACATGCATTTCTTACCTGCCAGAGCTGCGCTGGACCTCTTCTAAGAAAACGAATGAGATTGTTTCACCCAAAAAATATTTCACCCTTTGCATTTTTGCAAAATGACAAAAGTATAATTTCCCACGTTGTAATATCATCTTTTATAGTTCAGCAATCCCCAAACCGCTACTTACGTTATACCAAGCACTGCTTTCTTTTAATTTTCTAGATGTGATCCATTGTTTCCTTTTGTACAAGTTCCACATCTACGAAAACCTCAGTATTCTGTTGTTATTACTTTGATTAATGTTTTTCTCTGTTCCCAAGAAATATTTGCCTTTTTGGTTGCTTCCACAGGTATCTCTGGACCAAAATCACAGACCAAATTCCTCCAAGCTACTGAACAATTTGGATATAAGCTCAAGTCCCAGAAACATTTGACAATGGCAAACTTTTGTCCATTCCCAGTAGCAGAGCTCAGCCGAGGCTGGCAGAATCCCCCAGTACAACACACAACCATGTAGAGGTAATATCAATTTTAGACAAACCTCATCATTGCTAAAACATTAACATTTGTTCTCAGCAAATATTTTTATGAGTCCTCTGAGCGATCTCTCTTTGGCAGGAGCATCCAGAAGGACATAGTTCCAGCACTTTGCAAAGGATCAAAGCAAAAAAAAAAAACAAGGAAAGAAAAAAAAAGAAAGAAAAAGGGAGTGGGGTCTCAAAAGGAAGAAAAGGTCACAAAATGGGTTGTTCATCCCATTTCCCAAACACAACGAGAGTTTATGGCACAAACATTTTAATAAATCATTTTTAGTAGTTTCAGCAGAAGCATTACCTATTTCCAATGCTATTTGGGAATGATTATAATACCCATATTGATCATCATGCTACATGGCAAATATTTAACTTCATGTCTTTGCAGAGCTCTTGAGAAAATATTAAAATTTCAAAACATGGTGCGATTTTTTAGCCTTATTTTTTAATGATTTTCCATAATCCATATAAACGATAGTACCAATGACAACACACCATCCTCATCCTGCAGGGAACATTTTCTCATGTCAAACAAGTTTTATAAAACATGGCAACAAAATAATTTGGAGTCCTGATTGGAGAGGAGACGCTGAGATCTCTGTTAATTATTGACAGCAGAGCAAAGACTTTCTCAGATAAAACCCATGCACCAAGAAAACCTCCACAGAAAAAAAAAAAATCAAAACCTAGATTAAAAAGAAATTGCTATCATGTTTCACTGAAAGGGTTGTCAAGGCAGGGGTTGAGTCCCCATCCCTGGTGGGTTTCAAAGCCGTGGAGATGTGGTGCTGAGGGCCATGGTTTAGCGGTAGACTTGGTAGAGTAGGGTTATGGTTGGACTCAACGATCTTAAAGGTCCTTTCCAACATAAATGATTCTATGATGCTACGAAAAACTAGTATTAAGCAGAACATTTGAATGAGGAGCTGAGAAGACTAGCTCAAGAGAAATGGAGAGACGTGCTCAAGAAAAAGCTTTCCACTGAACGCATTTAGGGCTGGTTCAGGAAAAAAAGAATTCAAAAGAGGCCGAGTGACAGGCTGACGATACAATTTTCACATCTGGTTATTTCATTATTGTAACCCAATCCTCCATCCCAGACATTTTATTGTATTTTGGCACAATCTATCTCTGGGAACTTGTCAAGTGTTAAGCTCTAATGTGCTGTTTACTAGACTGAAATAAAAGTGTACTATGTGCAGCAGTGAAAAATCCTGCCAGCAAGACTTCTGCAATGTAGTTCTCCAATTCTACAGGTTTTAAGTTTTATATTCGACATGTAGTTGTTCTTTGGTGCTAAGAATTCATTGTCCATTTGATCTGTCCGGTTTTTATAGTCCCAATTCCTTATATATAGATTAGAGACTGGAAAATTAAGAAGGGAAAATTGTAAAATGAAGACGGTAAAATAAGATCTATCCAAATGTAACAACATACTTCTAATTTTCTTCATTTTAACCATCATCTTTCTGAAAGCAAGAATGCAATTTATTCTTATAGTAACATAAAAACACTATATAAAATAGCAACAGTATTAACTTATTAAAAGTACAAGCAATACATTCATCATCCTGCAACTGCCTTCATACTGTATAATTGTGATTTTTAAGATGCAGAAAGGTCCAGAAAAATGCTGATGACTGCAGTAGAAGGCTGAGAATTCAGAATGGCGAGCAATGTTTTCTCATCTGTCTACAATCCCCTCTCGCTAAATACCCTTTCTGTTACGTGGCTCTGAAACTACCATCCACCAACAATGTATTAGTGTTAAACTATCCTACTGTGCTGTCCCGGGGGAGCAAAACTGAACAGAGAGCAGAAAGAAACCAAAGTGTAAGGTGAAGAGAAGTGATAGGGGCACACTCAACAACAGCGCCTTAAGTGCAGCACTTCCCAAGTAGGGTAGTGATGCAAATGTCTTCGAGCTACCACATCTACACGGCTTTTAAACACATCCACGGATAGTGATTCAACCACTGCCCAGGGCAGCCTGGGCCAGTGCCTGACAACCCTTTTAGGGAAGACATTTTTCCTAATATCCCACCTAAACCTCTCCTGGTGCAACTTGAGGCTGTCTCCTCTTATCCCATCATTTATGACTTGGGAGAAGAGACCACCACCCACCTGGCTCCCATCTCCTTTCAGGTCGTTGTAGAGTGTGAGAAGGTCTCCCCTAAGCTTCCTTTTCTCCAGGCTGAACAACCCAGTTACCTCAGCTGCTCCTCACAAGACTTGTGCTCTTCACCAGCTTTGTTGCCCTTCTCCGGACACTCTCTAGCCCCTCAGTGTCATTCTTGGAGTGAAGGGCCCTAAACTGACTCCAAGATTTGAGGTTCAGCCTCCCCAGTGCCCAGTCCAGGGGGACAATCCCTGCCCTAGTCCTGTTGAGTGCTGATACAAGCCAAGTTGCTGGTGGCTTTCTTGGCCTCCTTGTTTTACCCAGCAGAGCATATGCTCATCCAAGCCACGACCAGCCAATTTTTTCATAAGAATGCTGTGGTATTCTACAAGATATAACACTCGTAACATCTGTTGTTTACATTACAATGTATTCTTTAGGTAGCATCAGTGATCTTGTTTTTCTATTGTTAACAAAAAAAATCACGGTGGCTTGACTTCTTACACCTTCTGGAAAACGGACTAGTGAAAAACATACACAAAAGAGACTACTGACAAATAGCTGTGTTGACATCATGCAACCTACGTGTTTTGTTGGTCCTACAGCACAAACAGCAAGAGCATCCTGACACGTCAGTTCAACAGGCTATTTAATTCACCGAAGTTGTTTGATCATGTAAGATACATCACCTTGATGTTATTTCCATGTATGTTCTAAATGTGCATTTTTTGCACACTTCTGGTGTGAATTAGGCAACGCAACTGGAGATAAGACCGCAGCGCTTGCAGGCAGACCCAAGCTAGCTGCAGTCAAGCTACCTGAGACAAGGGTTTAACATAAGCTCGCTGCCCCAGTTGTGAATTCTGGAGGGCTGCCCAAGCCCTGCAGCTTGTCAGCACCCGCTAAAGCAAGACCAGTGTGGGCAGGGACCACGCTCTGGACTCACGCTCTAGCCTCCGCTTCCTGACCACGCAAGCGCCGGCAGCTGCTGACAAACACCTCCCAGCTTCACATCAGGAATACCAAAAAAGAGTAAGAGGAAAGAGAGGTGATGTTTCTGCGTGAAAAATAACACATGCCTGCTCCTGAGCCTCTAGCAGAGCTTTTCCTTGATAAAAGGCGTGCAAGGGAAGCAGCAGGCTCCAGATACATAATCAACTTAGCCTGGCCACCAGCAGGCAACAATTCAATAAGTACCAGCGAACAGCACTGTGGGTAACTTGATTTGTAGCTATTAAAATCACTTACAAATAAGAGAACTATGTAGTGCTTTAAGTGACTCTATCCCAGCATTACTTTCAACAGAAGCATCTACGAGCCAGTCATGAACACGGTCCCAGATCTGTCAGCAATCAGAACCGCGGGGATAAGCTAATGAAAAGGAAACAGTCCATCTGTGTGAGCGTGAACTGAAGCCTACATACGGCTGAAGAGCACAGAAGTCAAGCCCAAGGTCTGTGAAGCTGGACACAAGGCTTGCCAGGGTGGTTCAGTGGTCCCTCGGCAAGGTGCACTGAAAACAAACAGCTAGAGATGGCAGCGGATACCCCAAGCCCCGCAAAGGCTCCGATTCAAGCTCTGGCACAAAGCCTTTCCTTAATTTAAAAACTGATCACACGAAAATATTTTAATATGGGGGGTTTTTTTGACCATTTAGCCAACACCCTCTCCCTCAGAAATGTAAGCTCTACTCTAGAGGGGAAGGTAATCAGTAAATGCTCATCTAGGGCCTAGAGGCATGTTAGTCAAGAGGAATTTGTTCAAACTAATTGGCCTAGGACAGAAGTGGTGTCACTTATCCCATTCTCTAGTTAACCCAGTGCTATTTAGAACCTCACAGAAGAAAACAGATCAAGGAATGAGAGGTTCCAGGGAGATCATGTTTCAAGAGCCCTTGAAACAGTCCTTTGCACTGCCTGTTGGTTTCTGAGTCCCCACTCCTGCTTCAAGACACAATAAATGAAAATTTGAGACAGTGAGCAGAAGATAAGGTGTCTTCTTACCAAAGCTCCCCAAGCTGCTCTCTCTTGTATCTACTTGCATCTCTAGGGCCTTCACTTGCTGCAGGTCATCAACCCCTGTCAAAACTTTCTGCAAAGATAAGCAGAGATATATTGCTGCATTAAGCAAGGTTGTGTGTGTGAACGCAGGATCTTTCCTAATATCCTAAAGTCTGTGTTGATCTGTATATGTAGATTTTACCATGGCAGAGGCAAGCAGGAGGACAGAAACAGCAGAAGCTATATGCAGAGGAGAGAGGGAAGCTCTAGGACAGCCAGGGAAAACTACAGCAAGGCTGTGAAGTCCTAAGAGTCCAGGCTGCAATTCCACAGGCAGTTGAAGTAATCTCACATCACGTCTGCTCTCATCCCCTGCTCCTTCCTGCTAGGAGCCAGCTCCTCTCCCCAGGTTCCCTCACGTTCCATCACCTCCTTTGCATCAGCTTTGGGTGCTTAGTGGATCCTTTTACGTACAAATTCAACACCACAGACCAGGAGGGAACGGTATCCTTTCTTCCTGACAGGTTAGTGGTTCATGGAGGGTCTGAAACACTCCTTGAGAGATGAGCAACAAAGGCTTTTCTGTCACAGTAACTGCCTGAAAGCACTGATCCTACGCAGAGGGATAGAACTGCGAAATATTCACCTGTCTGCGCCAAAAGAGTTAGGACACGGGGCTAAAAAAAGTCCACCTCAAAGGAATGGCTCACCCTGGCATCAGTGTCTCCTCCTCAATGATGGAATCAACAGTGTGGGTTGAGAGACCTATCGTCACCTGCCTTTGCTCCTCTATTTAAGATGAAGGCAGGAAGCCATTCAACAACATCCACAGACAGGGGAGAAGTTTTCTTACTATTAAAATATCACAACATTCTTTGTTTAACATGGGGGAAATTATTCATTAGAAGGGAATGCATAGGACCACCTCTGTTTATAAGTTTGGGGAATTAAAAATAACCACAAGAACATGCAGTTCATTTTAAGGGGAAAATCCATGGTTGCGACACTCCTGCTCATGAAGTAAGATCTGTCCTGCGCACAAGTGAGTGTAACTTCACTCACTCTGGTGCTTCCACATCCTCTTACAAGGACCAAGCATGGCCCGAGTGCAACTGAGAGGACAGTTTAACAGGGCATGGTTTCCTGAAAAGGCTGAGCTGAGCTTCTCCTTGAGAAACTGCCTCCCTTTGTAAAGTCTTGACTCGGACTCCTAAGAAACAGTATTATCCGAGGTCTTCAGCTGCTTTTGAATTGTCTTTAAAACAATATGTTTAAAATTATCTTTAATCTTATTCTTGTAAACTGTGATTTTAAGCAGGCTGAACCTAGGAAAGCTTCTAGACTTGGGTGGTGAGACGCTGGCACAGGTTGCCCAGGGAGGCTGTAGATGCCTCAACATTGGACGTGTTCAAGACCAGGTTGGATGGGGCTTTGAGCAACCTGGTCTGGTGGGAAATGTCCCTGCCATGGCAGGGGGGGGTGGAACTAGATGATCTTTAAGGTCCTTTCCAACCCAAACCACTGTATGGTTCTATGACTTTCTTGCCTCCCCACTAGAATATAAGAACCAAAGGTCTAAGGCGAAAAATTGGGATCCAGAAATTTACCTTCTGTGCCTAGATGCAGCCACCAGAAAACGAGGTTTGCTCCTGCACAGCAGGCCAGCTTACCAACTACAGGCTGCTCTCACCCCCTGCGTAAACACAACATCCCTCACTGCAAGGCACACTTTGCAGTGACCCTTTTCACAGTCTGTCACAAAGCAGACACGAGAGCTAGCTGATGTCCTGGCACAGAACCACGCACTCACATTGCTGGACTCGGATACAAGGTTGTTCTTATTAAAGGCAGCTTCTTCTGAAAAATACCTCCCCAACAAAATAGTCTTAAGAGTCTACATCATTAGAAGATGAAATAAGAAGTCTCCGAACAAGTAATAAGCTCAGGGTCACATGCTTTGTCACTGTGGTAGCAGAAGGTCCTGGCACCACATGGAGCCTTTGCCTTCCCCCTTTGCTCCTGCAAGTTCCCTGCACATCCTCCTTCCCCTGCGGTATTCCTGCCAGCCTCCTTTCACAGTTCTGCTCCTTGTTCTCTCTTAAAATCCCAGCATAAAAGCAACATGAAGTTACATTACCTTCCCTTCTAAGGTTCCCTATTCCTTTTCCTCACACCAGGGATTACTAGGGTGCTTCTTTGCTCTCCTTTGCCTCTTCCAGATCCACCACTTGTACTTTTTCCCCTGTCTGAGACACAAGCTGCTCAGCGCATCCGTATTTTGTACCGCAACAGGCTCCAGGGCTGGGAAGGGTTACTGACTGCCATCACCAGCTCTTTGAACTATAGATAGCTGCCTTGAAGCATGTGCTAACCAGATGCAACAGACTCCATGTGTTCTCAGTCCCCACTTCCCCATTCTGCTTTTCCAAGAGTCTCTGTGAAAATCGCCGTCCTTCCATCTGCCGATGCTGAGGAGATGCTCGGAGAGTTTGGAACCGATGGGCTGTGGGATGCGAAAGCTATCATACCACACGAAGAAAATGAGAAACGCTCTTGGGCTGAGGATATGAGCTCATTTAAAGGCCCTAGAAGGACAGAGACCCCCAGGTGTTGACTGCAAGCAAAAGGCCAGGGCGGCAGTTCAAGAGAAGGTTACGTGGTGAATGGTTCCTGTGGAAGATACTCAGGACACTCCTACTCCCCAGACACCTTTCTTGGCATACTGGTGCAGCTAGAAGCGTGATACGTCTCATGTGTCACAGTGAAAATTCTGGCACCAGGAACAGGGGAGATTTAGGGAAGGACATGGAAACATTTAAACGAAGATGACATATATTGAGCAGAATCTCCCTTTTATGCTGTTGTTCAAGGACAAAGCACAGGAATTTTCACCAAAATTTAAAAGGAGGAATATTTAGGAAGAATTTTGCTGCTGTTGGGTAGCAAAAGAAAATAAAAATAATCTTGGCCAAACACAAAAGGGATCATCAGCCAGAGAGGTGTCTGGCATTACAGGGGTAGGAGCGATGCCAAGGCGCTCTGCATCTCAGCGTTCCTAGGGCCATGCCAGGCCTAGGACAGGCTCCTGCCCTAACTCGGAGGTGTCCTGCTGTGCCTTCAGGTACCGGCTGTCTGCCCACAGCTCCCAGGGCTGTTTGGATAGCCAGGGACAGAAGGTCTCTCTGCCTAGGCCCCAGGGATGCTTACAGACATGAAGGTGCTGGGCCATCTGGGGATTTCCTTGGCTGTTTACAGGTCCTCAGCCTTAACACAGAGCAGACCAAAGGGTACCAAGGATCTGTTCTAGGCAAAGAGTTGGATACACTCAGGGTTATTTTACATCTTGAAAAAAGTAACTATAATTCCAGGCTGGTTGTTGGTGTTCAGAGAGGATTCTGCTTGCCACCCCGCAAGGGAGGTATCAGTTAGACAGAAAAGGAGGATGTTTTCTGCAGAATCAAACACCAATATCTTCCTGGCCCATGATGTTCAAGAAGGTGGCCTGACAGCTTGAATCTGGGCAGCAAGTGTTATACCCCACCCTAAACTTGTTTATTTGAAAGGATAAATTTCCATGGTGAGACACTGCACGGTTCTTTGAAGAATGGTAAGTAAAACAAAGATGGGTAATGTTCACTTTACATTTTTGCACTTCCTTCAAAATAGGAGTAAAGTTGTTCTCCGTGAGGTCACGCAGAAGCTATTAGTAAATGATTTAGCCAGCATTTTAAGAAGCAACTCCATGATAGCTCACAAATGATTCCCATCATGCAAAACGCCTGGCCAGTATCTAACCAGAGAGTGTGCACTGGTTTGGAAAGCTTGTCCTCTGACTGATAAGAGCCAATAAGTATTCTGTAACAAAAAATCTGGAAGTGAAAAATACGTCTGTGCTTGCAGAGCTTCCCAACTGGCAGAACAGTTACGTGGGGATGCTGAGAAATCCAGTTCAGGTCCCACTTGCAATTCTCTGTAAATTCCTCAATTGGCAAATAATGTCTGTTCAATTAAAGCTGGTGTAGACAACTGGTTTCTTCCTTCTTCCTGCGATTTTTCACATACTCTTAAGAAGAGTAGATACGCTGCTGAGGAACATGTTGCGTGCAGCTGTCAGAGAAGCATTTCCAGCTGCGTGGTTATTTTGCTGATCCTGGTTAATTTGGCTAAGACAGGAATTCCTGAGTGCTGAGCTTATTTTCTTTTAACACTACACCTGTATGCAAATACCAGATTCATGTCCATTCATGTGCTCGTTATTTTTTGCAGGGATTTCATTTCAAACTCCCCACTGAAGTATAGTCTCTCCCTCCACAAAAAAAAATAATGTGGCTACAAGTTTGGCAAAATATTTCTTCTACAAAAATTACTAGACCGTTAACAAGGTTTTAAGTGATTCTAAGGGATTTTCAACAAGAGGGAACACAACTTCACTGAGGCGTCATAGGCAATCTGCCTTGCACAATGCCTAAATGCTGCAGATGCTCCGAACTACAATATTTAGCTCGTTTTCACCACTTTCTGCTTATCATAGAATCACAGAATGGTTTGGGTTGGAAGGGACCTCAAAGATCATCTCATTCCAATCCCCCCTGCCGTGGCAGGGACACCTCCCACTAGATGAGGTTGCTCAAAGCCCCATCCAACCTGGCCTTGAACACCTCCAGTGTTGGGACATTTTACAACCTCCCTGGGCAACCTGTGCCAGTGTCTCACCACCCTCAAACACATTCTTCTCTCATCTCAGATCAAGAGGTTAGCCCAGCTTTCAACCTGTGACAGAGAGATCTTCTTGGTTTATACAAAAAGTGGACAGGAAAGTAAATACTCTTACATCAGTTGTTACCTTAAATTTAAGGATTTACTCTCCCCCACACAAATACAAAAAGAAAGTCCTACTCCAATATTAATTCTCTTTCTTCTCTAGCAATCAGGTGCATAATAAGTCACTACAATCATTGCTCAATGCTGTGTCACTGAACATGCAAAACTCCATTTTATGTTAGCTAAGGAGCTGCAACGATATGCAGATGAAAATCTGGGGTTTTTTCTCCTATAAAGCTATGCTTATGTGCGTGTACGCACATAAATAGAGAGATCCCCAATGTGATGATTTGAATGTAAAACATCAGACACCCAAGTAGCAGGATGAACAGTAATTTAACACTGTTGTAAACGTGTTAGGGTAAGGATGTATAAAAGGAAAGCTCTGACACTAAATGAGGCTTTGCAATTTTTTTACTGTTCACAGTATTGTTTACTGCCATCTCCTACCTCAAGCAATCTGATCTGACTTTGAAACTAGGTGTGCTTTGAGCAGAAGATTGAACTGGAAGAACTCCAGAGGTCTATCTAACCCCCCCTTTTTTTTAATTATGATTTTTTAACTTCTTTGACAATTCTAATGAAGGATGCAAAAGATCCAAATTCAGTCAGTTACTTCCACCTCCTTGACTCCACTTAATTTATCAAGATTTTGCACTTGGTTCCTTGATCTCCAGTTTCTTTTTCTCAACTCCGTTTAGCTGACAACTGAGAGGAAACCTTTCTGCAAAGTTAAAAAGGAAATGATTGAGTCATTTCAGCAGGAATCCAATCTGCTGCTCCAGGACCCTCCAGGATTTTCTCCTCCCCAGGAGGATGTGTGCATACCATATGAAGTACAGCCTAACCCCCTGGGCCACAAAACAAAACACCACTTCCGAACATGTGTTCCTAAGTTTGGAAAACATGATTAACTGGAGCAGGATCAATAAATAGCAAAATAAGAAGAATACTTCCTTTCTTCTCTGAAGATCCCACACGGATGGGATGAGTTTTGATAATGTGACAAGATCTGGAAGATCATTTGACCTTGTAAAAAGGGTTTATTTAGAGAAGTGAGCTGCTTTTTGTAGGAGTCAGGGAAAGATCCTTTGCAGCAGTGAGGAGGGGACAGGGGGGGGTAAAAAGAACAAAAAAAGAACAAAATAAAAATCTGATTCAAGGCAGGTGAAGCCCTTAATTTCAGCTCCCCCACACTTAATGAGAAATTTGTACCACGGCCTTAAAGTTCAAAATTAATTGCAATGTATTGTCCATTAATAGCCAGTTCTCAGAACGAAGTAGGAACAGAGACCTTGCCCTCCCTGCTGTTCTACAACACCCAACAGCACCACGTAAGCACAACACAAGTCCAGGCAGAGCAGGGAGCTGGAAACATTAACAGGACAGGTACAAAGTGAAAAACAAGAACATCCCTTCATATAGATGAAGGTTAAACAGTACAACCAAAACCTGACATTGATCCTAGCAGAAGGAATAAAAAGAACATCTAATGATACCAACCCTTTCATCAAAAGCTTTTGACCTGCAGCTTGGATGAAGGGGATTCAAATCGAAAAGGGCATTACATGACAGCGCAGCGGGGGAGATGGCAGCAAGCAGAACTTCAGACGATGAGATAAACATAATGGGGATATGGAATCACACCGGACTGTAAAGTGAATGTTGTGCTGAAATGAGGCCACATAAGACCACAAACAAGTGGTCTTCTAGTGAGCACGCATAAGGTTTAAGTGAGGTGACGATCTGCTACGGAGAGGAAGAGAACAGGCAAGGGACCCGCGGTCTTGTAGAAGTTGTCTTATGCACTATGGGGTCCAAGAAGGCAAAAAGGAAAAGAAAAAAAATAAAAAAAAAATAAAAGAAGAATCAGTTTAAACCAAACTTTCTTTTCTCTGGAGGAAAGCAACTTGGCAACTGGGAAAAAAAGGGAAGGAATATAAGTATCACATCTTTTAGAGAGTCCTTTATGAGGACTGCTAAAGGAGCCTGCTCATGTTTTCCCGCTGAACAGAATGACGTCCCCCTGGAAACGGGGCAGGAGGAGGAAAATGTGCAGTCAGGGACAAGGCCACAGGCTGCAATTCAAGACGCCCAGTCTTCCCAGACCCTGCTCAGCCAGGCCTTCCAGCCTCCCCGAGCTCAAACCGCTCCAGTGCGGAGCAGCACACTGCAAGGGCAAGGAGTAGAGCTGAGGATGTATCTTGGAACAAAGACTTCCCCCAGGTGTCCAGAAATCTGCCTACACAACGCTTCAGAACTGGGGCCTGTGGACTTAATTGAATGTAAAACCGTTTTATGTTAATGAACATGTATTTTTAAAAAAAATTCATTTCCTTCTCAGAGCACTTCAACAAATACAAGCAATAACTCCTAAAATATTCCCAATTGAAAGACAATCAAGAAGATATTGTAAGTGCATTGATTTAAGCAAAACTCCTCAAACTACTTGGTTATCAATGGCATGTGGTTCTCTAAAAAAAAAAAACCAAAAAAAAAAACCACACTTAAAAACTTGTTTCAGATTAAATGTTTGCAGTGTCTCTATTCTTACATTTGCAGCTCCAGAGGAAGTAGATTTATGGAAGCAGCGGTTTCCACTTGATCAACAGAAAGGTCAAAGAACAGATAGATTTGATATGTTATTAAAACAAGCTATAAACATTGTAAATGTTTCCTTGACAATGTCATACAATTTTTCCTCCAAGCAGGAAGTATCTCAGCTATGCCGACACAAACATCAGGTTCCAGGGCCAGGAAATAACCATGTCCAGAAAAATTAGAAGGATAGTATGCAGCCCTTTAAAAGTGTCTTTGAAATGGAATTCCTTACGAATGCTAATTGAGACAATCTGAAAGAGGCAAGACTAGATTAAATTCACCTGAAAAATAAAGGAGTTTTTCCCATTTTTAAAAACAGCCCAGAATTTCAATGCGGGGGAATTTCACTTCTGATCTGTATTCTAAAATAATCACAAAATAATGAATGGGATGTGGGTAACAC
The DNA here is from genome assembly GCA_033124195.1 of Coracias cyanogaster. Taxonomy (NCBI): domain Eukaryota; kingdom Metazoa; phylum Chordata; class Aves; order Coraciiformes; family Coraciidae; genus Coracias; species Coracias cyanogaster. The sequence goes on along the minus strand of JAVSBS010026831.1, from coordinate 1,368 downwards.
TGCCTAAGATACACTTTGCTGCTTAGAATTTACTTTGAACCAAGAGCAGCAGAGTTTCAGACAGAGAAGGATTTAATAGCAACAAAAGAACTTCCTAAGGGTTTAATGGAGAGTTTGCTGAAGCCAGAGGGCAGCTGTTTTGGTTACTCTACTGGGCTTTGGTTCATGCCCTAAGAAAACAGACTAATCTGAGAGCTTCCCATTGGATTTATACAGGGCATTGTCAGCTGCAGAGACATTAAACTGGTCAAACTCTATGCCAGATTTAAAAAAAAAGACCAAGAAGTTGTCAGAGGTTCACACGAGCCAAAGGAAAGTGAATGGCATAGATCATAAGACTGTATCAGTTTTTCTCCATAAAGCTTAACATTTATTAGGGAGCAGCATAAACCTGTGGCTGGAACATGTTCGCTGCAGAAGCCAGTGGCTGGATCTCCACAGGGTTACAGACACCACAGTCACCACCCTGCTCACTGGGACCATCCCAACCACAGCACACAGGGTTCCAGACACCACCATCACCACCCTACCTGCTGGGACCATCCCGACCACAACTTCAGCCCCATCTACCTTTCACCGATTTCTACCCAGCTCTGCAACACAGAAAGCTGCAGCTTCTCCCCTTGACTTCTGCTCTCAGCTCTCCTTTCCTTTAGCAGGGATAAGCAAGGTTATTTTCTCAGTTCCTACAGATCCCAAAGGATTTCACCCTTAATTAGTCCTGAGCAAATACAGCACAATGTGTAACTATGTGTTCCTTCACGAGTATTTCACAAGGTGAATTCCTTCACGAAGACTTCAGCGCGTTACTCTTTCAACAGGCTGCACGCCAACATCACTTCCCCGGGTCAGAAAGGAACACTGCTTTCAAATGTGCTTTGAAATTTCACACACTTTGATATATATATATATATATATAGAAGTACTTCTGGCATACTTTAATTGCCTTCTTAGCAAGACAGAGGATTTCACTTATTCAGAAAAAAAGTTATGCTTTTAAAGTTACATTTCCAATCTCTAGAACAAGGTTAATGTAAAAAGCTTTCTCTAATGCTAAGATTCAAGGTACTTCAGATGGCATTCATGAGATCTGTTTAAATTATAATTATGCTACCCATACTTTTCTTCATGCTGCTTCAAGAAACCGAGCGATAAAGACAGCAGCATTCACACTGGGAATATTTTTGAGATGAAACAAGGTGGAAGGAGGACAAACATTTGATAAATGTCCACAAGACAGAATCTACTTCACACAGAATTTTCCCTGTCAGATGTGCAACAATCTGCAATCATCACAGGAGCAGCTGGAAGGTTCAGTTAACACAGCTCTGTATATACCAGTTTGCCTCTTCTACTTCATTAAAAAGT